>JAMPIV010017475.1:465000-762500 GCA_024509875.1 Oreohelix idahoensis | reverse complement strand
TGATGTTAATAACAGCTCTAATCCTGTAGCTTGAGTTCAAGTACAAGGGACATTCAATCCAAAGTGAAGCTTGAAGAAGTACTGTAATAAAACAATGTGTTAGGTGATTTCTGCACTGGACGTTGAGTGATATTTTAAGGAATAAAGGATTTAGTGAAACAAAATTCGAGTGACAAGATCATTTATGTGGACCTGGTGACAAAAACCAGAGAAGACCCAGATGAACAATAAATGAGAAGAATACGCTGGCCATTGATTGAGGAAACATGTGGGTAGCATTACAAGACAGATCTTGTTCTGGAACCCACAGGGAAAATGAGGCATAGGTAGGTTAAGAAACACACAGAGAAGAGAATTGGAGACAGAAGTGAAAATTATGAAGGCAGTGTGGAAAGAGCTTGAGCTGATGGCACGTGACAGGAAGACTTGGCATGTGTTTGCTGAAGGCTTATGCTCCTTGGGGTGGGGTGGGGGGGGGGTGTGGGGGTGGGGTTAGAGGTTATTTATTGATGGATTGAAATAAAAAAGTTTAAATAATTTAAAGGTATGAAACAAAGAGAAACGAGTAAAAATCCCAGACACACTTTGAAAGCTTTGTGAGAATACTTAGATCGATGTTTGAAAATGTCGAAACCGGATAGAGAGAAAGCTGTATAAAAAGAACAAGCAATAGTGATCTATAATCTTCTGTGTCCCTCACGCTGCAGAAGTTAAAGAACAAAAATAATACTAAAAACAACTCTTTGACAAGAAACGAGCAGAAACGATAATTAACGTCTAAGTGAACATTTGGCATTGTGCATAGAAAAAAATAAAATAAAAAACAAACGTAGAAAAAGGAAGTAATGAGACAACGATAGTGTTAAAATTTTGGAAAGAGGCAAGTTAAATGGTGAGGTGTACTCTGGCAGTGCAGCAGAGAGTAAGTGATACGAAATATTACGAACTTTGTCTTTTAAAAAAGAAGATAAAACCAAACAAAATATTGACTGAACCATCACAGGAGGATGTCTGGAACTGGTTCATGGAGATAACAAGGTCAGAGGGAAAAAAGATGTTGACAAGGTACGGAGGTTTAAAAAAAAAATAGAGGAAAGATATCTCGTGACATTTTTGGACAATTTCCAGGAAAGAGCGGTGGCTTTTGTTGACTTCAAGGAAAACGCTTACATTTAACCCTCAGATATATCATTATTATTATCCTCTGCGCTCCTTGCGGAGTATAGAACCACCATGGCAACTGGTCTCTTTACAGGAAACCTGAACCAAGCAGTCACATGATCTTGTAGTGGTGGCTTATGTGGTAATTTGTTTTACATGATGAGGTTGCCAGCCTCACACACAACCTCATGTTAGTGACCAGCCTCACGCACAACCTCATGTTAGTGGCCAGCCTCACACACAACCTCATGTTAGTGGCCAGCCTCACACACAACCTCGTGTTAGTGGCCAGCATAACGCACAACCTCGTGTTAGTGGCCAGCCTCACACACAACCTCGTGTTAGTGGCCAGCCTCACACACAACCTCGTGTTAGTGGCCAGCCTCACACACAACCTCGTCTTAGTGGCCAGCCTCACACACAACCTCGTGTTAGTGGCCAGCCTCACGCACAATCTCGTGTTAGTGGCCAGCCTCACACACAACCTCGTGTTAGTGGCCAGCCTCACTTACAACCTCGTGTTAGTGGCCAGCCTCACACACAACCTCGTGTTAGTGGGCAGCCTCATACACAACCGCATGTTAGCGGCCAGCCTGACACACAACCTCATGTTAGTGGCCAGCCTCACACACAACCTCATGTTAGTGGCCAGCCTCACACACAACCTCATGTTAGTGGCCAGCCTCACACACAACCTCGTGTTAGTGGCCAGCCTCACACACAACCTCGTGTTAGTGGCCAGCCTCACACACAACCTCATGTTAGTGGCCAGCCTCACACACAACCTCGTGTTAGTGGCCAGCCTCACACACAACCTCGCGTTAGTGGCCAGCCTCACACACAACCTCGTGTTAGTGGCCAGCCTCACACACAACCTCGTGTTAGTGGCCAGCCTCACTTACAACCTCGTGTTAGTGGCCAGCCTCACACACAACCTCGTGTTAGTGACCAGCCTCACACACAACCTCATGTTAGTGGCCAGCCTCACTTACAACCTCGTGTTAGTGGCCAGCCTCACACAGAACCTCGTGTTAGTGGCCAGCCTCACACACAACCTCGTGTTAGTGGCCAGCATAACGCACAACCTCGTGTTAGTGGCCAGCCTCACACACAACCTCGTGTTAGTGGCCAGCCTCACACACAACCTCGTGTTAGTGGCCAGCCTCACACACAACCTCGTGTTAGTGGCCAGCCTCACACACAACCTCGTGTTAGTGGCCAGCCTCACGCACAACCTCGTGTTAGTGGCCAGCCTCACACACAACCTCGTGTTAGTGGCCAGCCTCACTTACAACCTCGTGTTAGTGGCCAGCCTCACACACAACCTCGTGTTAGTGGGCAGCCTCATACACAACCTCATGTTAGCGGCCAGCCTCACACACAACCTCATGTTAGTGGCCAGCCTCACGCACAACCTCATGTTAGTGGCCATCCTCACACACAACCTCATGTTAGAGTCCAGCCTCACGCACAACCTCATGTTAGTGGCCAGCCTCACGCACAACCTCATGTTAGTGGCCAGCCTCACGCACAACCTCATGTTAGTGGCCAGCCTCACGCACAACCTCATGTTAGTGGCCAGCCTCACGCACAACCTCATGTTAGTGGCCAGCCTCATGCACAACCTCATGTTAGTGGCCATCCTCACATACAACCTCATGTTAGAGTCCAGCCTCACGCACAACCTCATGTTAGTGGCCAGCCTCACGCACAACCTCGTGTTAGTGGCCAGCCTCATGCACAACCTCATGTTAGTGGCCAGCCTCACGCACAACCTCATGTTAGTGGCCAGCCTCATGCACAACCTCATGTTAGTGGCCATCCTCACACACAACCTCATGTTAGAGTCCAGCCTCACACACAACCTCATGTTAGTGGCCAGCCTCACGCACAACCTCATGTTAGTGGCCATCCTCACACACAACCTCATGTTAGAGTCCAGCCTCACGCACAACCTCATGTTAGTGGCCATCCTCACACACAACCTCATGTTAGAGTCCAGCCTCACGCACAACCTCATGTTAGTGGCCAGCCTCATGCACAACCTCATGATAGTGGCCAGCCTCACACACAACCTCATGTTAGTGGCCAGCCTCACGCACAACCTCATGTTAGTGGCCAGCCTCACGCACAACCTCATGTTAGTGGCCAGCCTCATGCACAACCTCATGTTAGTGGCCAGCCTCACGCAAAACCTCATGTTAGTGGCCAGGCTCACACACAACCTCATGATAGTGGCCAGCCTCACACACAACCTCATGTTAGTGGCCAGCCTCACGCACAACCTCATGTTAGTGGCCAGCCTCACGCACAACCTCATGTTATTGACCTTGAACGAATTACCAAAGGGCGCAGTAGTACTATTCTTTCTTTGTCTCTTCAGAGGACCCCCCCCCCTTTCCCGGAACTGCACGATACATATAATCCCCCAAATATAGCTAATCCTAACTTTACGACGATCTGACTTACCCATAACTACAATGGACTGTTATATCTGAAGTTTAGTTTGTATTTAATCCCACAAATATCTGGGGTCCCCCCCCCCCCCCTTCTCCCCCCCCCCCCCCCCCCCCCCCCCGCACGTGCACTTCATTAAACAGCTTGAGATAATTAATGCGAACAAAAAAAAAAAAGGAAAAGTTTTTAAACAAAAATCGACTTCTGTTCCTTTTTCAAGCGTCGTGCCCGCTGGAGTAGGCAACCACGTCTGTCTACAAATTCTGGTTCCAAGAACTGTCTCTTTTTAGCTCTTTTGTTGTCTTATGTCCAGCTACGAGACCAGACTGTCTAGTATCTTCTGTCTTTGTCGTCCTGTATGATTGTTTCATTTTTTCTATCGTTACAATATATTCTATCTGCCCCCTTCTCTCATGACAAGCTCAGAGAAAATGTATTTTTGTCCTTCTAATATGGGTAACAAGCTTCCTTAGCGCGCTGGCCACCTTCAGGACACCCTCATTACATGTTTTTAGCTGTTCATAATATTCTTAATATTCTTGTATAAAACCACATCTCTGTGGCCTCCAGGGATCTTCCAATTTGTCCGCTAATCGTCCATGAATCCCTTCTATGAGAAAATCGACAGAAATAATAAAATGAAATAAAAACATGAATAGAAATGTGAAACAAAGCTCTTACTAAATTACATTGAAAAACTAAAACATAAAAATCTTTCTTTGAATTGACCAGACCACACGTACAGAAGTTATTATGCACGTAGAACTTGAGAAGAAATATAAGGAAATTACTTTTATAAGGCGGTCATCCTATTCTAGGGGCCATCATCTGTATTTCGATTCTTACAGAAGTTTCACCATTGACTTCAACTTTGGGTCATATAATTTTTATTTATTTTCTCGTGAGTTGGGGAAGGCAAAGGCAGCGATGAAGGGAACTAGTCACCCTACCTTATGAAAAGCTGGACCTAATATTTTAAAGTCTCTAACACTAAACACCCATACGGCCGAATCTGTTAATGCATAGCGCAAAGGTAATAGCAGCTGTTCCTGTAGGAAGACTGCACAAAGGTAAAGGCAGCTGTTCCTGTAGGAAGACTGCACAAAGGTAAAGGCAGCTGTTCCTGTAGGAAGACTGCACAAAGGTAAAGGCAGCTGTTCCTGTAGGAAGACTGCACAAAGGTAAAGACAGCTGTTCCTGTAGGAAGACTGCACAAAGGTAAAGACAGCTGTTCCTGTAGGAAGACTGCACACAGGTAAAAGCAGCTGTTCCTGTAGGAAGACTGCACACAGGTAAAGGCAGCTGTTCCCTGTAGGAAGACTGCACAAAGGTAAAGGCAGCTGTTCCTGTAGGAAGACTGCACAAAGGTAAAAGCAGCTGTTCCTGTAGGAAGACTGCACAAAGGTAAAAGCAGCTGTTCCTGTAGGAAGACTGCACAAAGGTAAAGACAGCTGTTCCTGTAGGAAGACTGCACAAAGGTAAAGACAGCTGTGCCTGTAGGAAGACTGCACAAAGGTAAAAGCAGCTGTTCCTGTAGGAAGACTGCACAAAGGTAAAGGCAGCTGTTCCTGTAGGAAGACTGCACAAAGGTAAAGACAGCTGTTCCTGTAGGAAGACTGCACAAAGGTAAAGACAGCTGTTCCTGTAGGAAGACTGCACAAAGGTAAAGACAGCTGTTCCTGTAGGAAGACTGCACAAAGGTAAAGACAGCTGTTCCTGTAGGAAGACTGCACAAAGGTAAAGGCAGCTGTTCCTGTAGGAAGACTGCACAAAGGTAAAGGCAGCTGTTCCTGTAGGAAGACTGCACAAAGGTAAAGGCAGCTGTTCCTGTAGGAAGACTGCACAAAGGTAAAGGCAGCTGTTCCTGTAGGAAGACTGCACAAAGGTAAAGGCAGCTGTTCCTGTAGGAAGACTGCACAAAGGTAAAGACAGCTGTTCCTGTAGGAAGACTGCACAAAGGTAAAAGCAGCTGTTCCTGTAGGAAGACTGCACACAGGTAAAGGCAGCTGTTCCCTGTAGGAAGACTGCACAAAGGTAAAGGCAGCTGTTCCTGTAGGAAGACTGCACAAAGGTAAAAGCAGCGGTTCCTGTAGGAAGACTGCACAAAGATAAAAGCAGCTGTTCCTGTAGGAAGACTGCACAAAGGTAAAGACAGCTGTTCCTGTAGGAAGACTGCACAAAGGTAAAGACAGCTGTGCCTGTAGGAAGACTGCACAAAGGTAAAAGCAGCTGTTCCTGTAGGAAGACTGCACAAAGGTAAAGACAGCTGTTCCTGTAGGAAGACTGCACAAAGGTAAAGACAGCTGTTCCTGTAGGAAGACTGCACAAAGGTAAAGACAGCTGTTCCTGTAGGAAGACTGCACAAAGGTAAAGACAGCTGTTCCTGTAGGAAGACTGCACAAAGGTAAAGACAGCTGTTCCTGTAGGAAGACTGCACAAAGGTAAAGGCAGCTGTTCCTGTAGGAAGACTGCACAAAGGTAAAGGCAGCTGTTCCTGTAGGAAGACTGCACAAAGGTAAAGACAGCTGTTCCTGTAGGAAGACTGCACAAAGGTAAAGACAGCTGTTCCTGTAGGAAGACTGCACAAAGGTAAAGACAGCTGTTCCTGTAGGAAGACTGCACAAAGGTAAAGACAGCTGTTCCTGTAGGAAGACTGCACAAAGGTAAAGACAGCTGTTCCTGTAGGAAGACTGCACAAAGGTAAAGACAGCTGTTCCTGTAGGAAGACTGCACAAAGGTAAAGACAGCTGTTCCTGTAGGAAGACTGCACAAAGGTAAAGACAGCTGTTCCTGTAGGAAGACTGCACAAAGGTAAAGGCAGCTGTTCCTGTAGGAAGACTGCACAAAGGTAAAGGCAGCTGTTCCTGTAGGAAGACTGCACAAAGGTAAAGGCAGCTGTTCCTGTAGGAAGACTGCACAAAGGTAAAGGCAGCTGTTCCTGTAGGAAGACTGCACAAAGGTAAAGGCAGCTGTTCCTGTAGGAAGACTGCACAAAGGTAAAGACAGCTGTTCCTGTAGGAAGACTGCACAAAGGTAAAGACAGCTGTTCCTGTAGGAAGACTGCACAAAGGTAAAGACAGCTGTTCCTGTAGGAAGACTGCACAAAGGTAAAGGCAGCTGTTCCTGTAGGAAGACTGCACAAAGGTAAAGGCAGCTGTTCCTGTAGGTAGACTGCACAAAGGTAAAGGCAGCTGTTCCTGTAGGAAGACTGCACAAAGGAATTACATGCTGCTGCAGCAGTGGTTTCTGTGACAATATGTTTTACATGATGAGGTTGCCAGCCTCATGTTAAACCTCACATTAGTAGCCTTGTACGACATGCCTGAGGGTGACGTAGTCCTATGTGTTCTCTAACTCTATATGTTCACTCTTGACTTTTCTTTTTTTTTCTTTCTTTTCTTCTGGATGTGACTTAAAGGTCAAAGGTTGTCCCATAGCAGAAACTGAAGTAGGGGAGTGAAGTGTTAGAGACTTCACCATACTAGGTCCAGCATCGAGAGGTGGGGGGTGACCAGTTCACTTCCTCGCTGCCTTTTCCTTCCCTCACTCAAAGTCAAGTACCCATTTACAACTGGGTAGACTGGAGCGTGATGGCACCGTGATTTGAACCAGGCATCTTTGCGGCGAGAGACCAGCGCTTTAACCACTCTGTCAATCGGACGCTCGGATTTCACTTACCACCCCCTTCTCGTGATCCCTTCATTCTTTTTCTTTTTCTTTTCTTTCTTAAATATTTTCTTTCTTCATCGTTTCATTCTTTACTTTCTTTAATTTCATCTCTTTCTTTCTCTTTTACTTTTTCGGCTTTTTTCTTCACCAGTTTCTTTTTTGTTTTAGTTCTTTCTCTCTATCTCTTCTTCTTTGATCCTTAGCCGCCGACCGTCAAAGCAGTCAGTGGCCATCCCGCCTGGTGGCGTCTTGTAGGGCAGCAACAAATTGATTCCACTTTGCTCGGTCGGCGGCCATCCTTCGTACAGTGCCCCAACTCTGGTTCATTCTTTGCATCTCAGCCTCCACAGTCCTGCGCCAAGTTGTTTTTGGTCGGCCTCTCTTTCGTTTTCCTTCAGGGGTCCATGGCGTAGCTGTTCTCGTGATGGCATCGGGGTCTCTTCTGAGGACATGGCGAACCCAGCTCCAGCGTCTGCCAGCTATGATGGTATGCATGTCCTCTTGCTTGCTCCGAGTAAGCAGATCTTGGTCGGTGATGATATTCGGCCAAAAGATTCGGAGAATTTTTCTTAGGCATGTGTGAAAAGAGGACAATTTCGACATTTCCTTCTCTGTAACTCTCCAGCTCTCCGCGCCATACAGAAGCACAGAAAGCACACAGCTCTGATATAATCTTAATGTTGTGCTTGTGCTGTATTGTCTCTCTATCTCGATAAGGTTTTATTCATCCATTATTTCTTACTCTGATTATTCTTCACACTTTCCTCTACGAATCCTTTCTTTAGTTTTCTGTCGGTCTTCTTTGTGCCTTTACTTCTTTCTTCTTATTATTTTACCACCTACTTGTCTTTTTGTTTGTTTCTCTCTTATTATTTTATTTCTCTTATTTGTCCTTCATTCCATTGAGTTTTTTCTGTTCACATCTTCGTGCTATTTCCGCTGCTGTAGAGAAACCAATTTAAATTTATCTTCTGAGTATCTTCTTCTGTATTGTTTCATGCTTTCTCTCAGTAAGCTTTTGTACTTACTTCTGACTTTTATATGAAATTTATGAGGCTGCTTCTGTGTTGATATTTCTATATGAGGTTCCTTATTATTTTTTATACTTGCTTTCTGTTTTTTAAACGTCGTAATTACTGTTATTACCACCGGATGTGGTGTGAAATTACAACTGCTCCAGGGTATGTCTTTACTTCCCAGACACTATTCTTACACCTATTTAGATTACGATGAAGTCAACTCACCATTCTGTTTCTTTTTTATCCCCTGGGCTTTTCCATATGTACAGTTTTTTTCTTTTTTGTTCGGTTCTTAATAAAAAATGTGCTAAAATTTAACTAGCTCATTTTCTTCACATAATTATTAAAGTCTGTCTCCCCTGCCGTTTCTTTTCTCGTGGTAGCTCGTCGTCACATTTCTCAATTTTATTTTCACTGTTTTCTTGAGTTGGAGCATTTTTTTGGTAAAATGTCTTTGTCAGATGGTTCCGCTCTTATTTTTTATATCACTCCTTCATTATGTTTCCACTCACTTACATACATGTCTAATTTAAGGTAAAAAAAAAAAAATCAATATTCCAGACTCAAGTTCTAGTAGGTCACCTCGTGAATATATGAATGGTTATTCTTTTCTCTTTAAAAAAAAACCTTGCCAGAGTTTGTCAATCATGCCTAGGCTACTCTTCATATAAGTAGCGAAACGGGCAAAACCACTCTGGTAATTGCACCATAAAGGATAATTACCTATGAGATTAGGACTGTAATTGCCATTATCATGTAATTTTTGCCGTGGAAAATAATAATCTTAGGGATTTGACGGTTTATTACAATTTACACTGTGATTTTACACAATGGAATTGTATTTCGCATGGAGTTTCAAACAATAAAAGTGAATCACCGTAAATCTGCCTGTACGCGTTTGGTAAATCAGTGTGAAAACATATCATTAGTTGAAGTAGGGCGGACGTCTTGGAAGGCAATGACATCATGGCCATCACAGACAAAAGGACTGGAAAAAAGGGTATATAAGCTTGTTTCAGACACAAATCTAAACTTCCTGAATTCCCTTCAAGATTCGATAGCGGAGAAGACGTCAAGCGGAGTGACCATACGTTTAAGAAGTCACAAGCCACAGCCTATAGCTGAGAAGAAGTCAAGCTGACTTGCTTTTGTGAGCCGATTTGCTTAGTGATAAGCTTCAAAGCCGCAGCTTCGTGGTGATATTATGTCTGAGGGTTCAGATATCAGTGAAAGCATGATATCGAACTTTTCATGAATGAAAATATTGCTGTGTTTGAGCCAACTGTCGTGAAACGATTGTGTGTAACCCCACTACTTTGTTAAATCATTATGTCGGGATACAAATTTGCCCCAGCCAATCAACGCACAGTTGCTGAGCCGGAATAAATTACAAGTTACGCCAGGAAAAAACTTAAGCCCTGTTTTTTCGGATGTGGGTCGCGGCCATCTTGTTCACGCAAGATGGCGGAAAAAAATAGAATAAAATTAGGCTGTACGACGCTTGGGACTAAACTGCAGGAAACCAATCAGCTTACCCCGCAGGGAACCAATCAAAGGCTTTGCTTAAGCATTCATCTACCTATATAATCGGGCGAGATTTTATGCAAAAGCACGCAACCCGACACGAAGCCAGAGAGACGACCGACTGAATAAGAGAAGCTGTCAACTTTGATTTATAGCTTACCTGGAGTGCATTGACCTGCAGCCTGCTTCACTAAGTCGAGTCAAAACCTGGCCGGTTTAAAAAATCTTAGAGGGTAAATATAATTCACTATAAACTGGTAGGAAAATAGGTACAGCAGGTCTATAATGTTGGTATTTGTTGTGTGTCATTTATAATACCTACACCTGTATATATTTAATATATTTTGGTTCACTATGAATGTATCAGGTTACTGATTTTATCTTGGGGCATTAGGTATAAGGATTGTATTTCCTGATATGGATTGATGAAGACGAAGACTAATAGGACTCATACTTCAACCTATTGTCTCCTATAACTCAATCTATTGTCTCCTATAACTTCAGTCTATTATCTCAGATAAAACCAACTGAAATATAACCAAAACAGTCCTTGTTAGGACTCAATCTATTGTCTCCTATAACTCAATCTATTGTCTCACATAACTTCAGTCTATTATCTCAGATAAAACCAAATGAAATATAACCAAAACAGTCCTTGTTAGGACTCAATCTATTGTCTCATCTAACACCAATCTATTGTCTCCTATAACTCCCACCTGATATATCACCAAACAGTCCCCGTCTCATATACTCCTATCATAAGAACATAACAATATTGTTAGGATATATGTTACCAGCTTGTATAGCACTTGTCAGAGAGGGCCTGGTATATTATAGGGGGAAGGAAATGGTTGTATCACACCTAGGTGTACATATTATTTGATGTATTCATGTATTGAATTTATATTATAGGATGTATTCATGTATTGAATGTATTCATGTATTGAATTTATATTATTGAATGTATTCATGCATTGAATTTATATTATTGAATGTATCCATGCATTAGTTTATCAGAAATAATGTTTTGCAAGTAGACACCTGTCTTGTCTCACTATTGCTAAATCATACTGAGCCATGTTGTCATTCATCCTACATGCAGACACCTGAGACACGCTCATTTCACCCACACTAAAAATAGGTGGGCTTGAGGACAGAAATTAGTCCCTATTTTTCCTTGTTACAGGTTTTATTCGTGTCATCAAAACTGAGATCGTGGGTCGTCAATCCAGCCGCCTGGAACTTCGCAGGAGCATAGAGGTTGCACAGAATCTACATCTTTGGTTCCCCCTCAGTCTTGGGTGGGCTAAAGGAACGATCCTCAGCCGTTGTTGTGTGAACCAAACAAAGAAGAACAGACCTAAGAGAGATGAGTACACATTAGTACCATTTCTGTCAGCATTGTGAGCAAAAGTTAGTGTCAGTGACGAGAAAGTGATTTAGCGTAGAAAGAGACAAGATTAACCGCATAGCTAATAATTGTTATAGACGTAATTAAGAGCACAGCTGATACCTGTACTATAATTGAATAACAGCACAGCTGATATAATTTTTTGTTCCTATAATTGGAAAACTTGTTGTAAGATATTTATATATCTATATAAATATAAATATTTGTAAATCATATGTTAACTTACAAATCCATTACATTCCATTTTTCAACATTCACCCTTCAGCACAAGAGTAGATAGTGTATATACTAAATAAATAATAAGGAAATTGTATTTGAAGACTTGTCAATTTTATCATTGTTAAGTAAAATCTGTTTCCTTGTCGTAATATCACAGTTAGTTACACAGCGGAGGTGGCAAGTTATGTCGGTCTCCTCTCTACTAATTTTTCGAGATCAGATCATTCACAGCCGTAACTAATTTGTGATACCAGTAGTTCTCTCAGACACTGGGACTTCACCATTTTCTGCAGAAATTCTATTTCTGTAATTGTCAGTACTATACTGATCCAAGAGCCAAATAAAAACCTCACGCCACACTGGGGGCTCGTTCCTGGGATATTTCTGTATATCTTGAGCCATACTTAGTCTATTCATCTATCTACACTCTATCTTGTGCCACCCATAGATAACTAAAGAAACAAATTTTTGACAAAAAATTCTATAATAGGATTTTAAAAAATTGTTTTCTTAGGAGGAGTACCATTTAGTACTCAGTAAATAGTTGATGCTCACAAAGTTGCACGGAAATTATTTGTTCATTTAAATTAATTAAGTTTAATTATAATATTTGGATATAGTAAATTTACATACCCTATCTAAGTAACGCCATGGCTGATCTAGTGAAGTTCAGGACTGCGATCATGCAGATGGGTAAGGAATTAATTATGACAGGTGATGCTCTCACTCAGTGTGTCACAACAGAAGTGGACAAACACATGGATAGGGAAGAAAGAAAGTTGCAATTAGAGACTGAAGAAAAGAAATTAGAGGCTGATAGAGAAGCAAAGAAATTAGAGGCTGAAGAAAGGCGGTTGCAAGCAGAAGCTGAGAGAGAAACCAAAAGATTAGAAATTGAAGCCAAGAAATGGGAGGCTGAAAATGAGGCAAAGAAAATTGAAGCTGAGGAAAGGAAATTACAAGCAGAGAGAGACCATAAGTTGAGATTAAAAGAGCTTGAAATTCAGGCAACTACTGGCAATAATGGTGGTAGCTCACCTCACTCTGAGAGTAGCTCCAGCCAGAGCACCTCAAGTGAGGCCATGAATTTTCATCTGGATCCATTTGTTGAGAAAGAAGACGCCATTGAGTCGTACATGGATAGATACGAAAGACTTGCCACTACCTATGGCTTAGTGAAAGAAAAGTGGAGTCTTAAACTATGTCAGGGATTGAGAGGTGTTGCCTACGATTGTAGTGGATTTTGATGGTATTGTATGGTTGATGTTACTTAGTGTGATGTATGAGGTCAGCTGTGAAGGCTCCTGAGATAAATGTAGATGTGAATTACAGAAGGCCCTTCTTACTACCACTAACGACCTCACACATATCTTTTTTACTAATGAATGTGGCTACGTTAAAAGTCTAGGGTACTGATATGTAATGTGTTGTGGTAGATTACACACACACACACACACACACACACACACACACACACACACACACACACACACACACACACACACACACACACACACACACACACACACACACACACACACACACACACACACACACACACACACACACACACACACACACACAGAGATATTTAATAAGTCTAATAATATTAATAAACTTTATAACACACTGAACTAACTCAGGCTGTTTTAGTTTTAAAATTTAAATCTTTTGATAAATGTATTTGTTCTGAACCAAATGTTTAGTTGGTCAGAACATAAGAAATATTATGGAGTTATAAATGGAATGCATAATCATATGACATAATAAAATGGAAAAATGTGTACCTAATTATTTCAAATGACTGGTTAATAATAATTATATTAAGATAGTCCTAGGAGAACTTATTACTAGATATGCTGTTGGGGTGGTGTCATCACTCCCAGTCTATGACTACCAGACATTGTCCATTGATTTAGGGGATGAGTATATAGTTTAATTTCCCCAATGGTAAGTCTTTATTTATATGGTGAATTAGTTGGTGGGTTAGTTGGTAAATCAGTTGGTGAAAGTCCAGCAGGCCAGATATCACTTATCTCGCCTGCGTCGATCTAGTACAGGAATCTGGTGGCCCCTCCTCTCCGTGCTGAGGGTAATATACGGCTGCTCTGACACAATGGTAGACTGCACTGGTCCACACTTGTATATATCACTACAGCATTTGACACCGCTTTGGTGCCAAACAGAAACTCACAATTCAGAATTCAGAATTGAGAACACAGTTAAATTTGCTAGCAAAACTCAGCTGAGCTGCTGGCTGTATGATGGCGTCCCACATATATATATTTGTATTCTTATGGAATCAACACCATTAATAATTTAAACTGCGTCTCTGAACAGACTTATGTCAAATGGCAAAATTTCACCTCTCTGTCCCGCTACTATAAAATGCGTTGGCCAATCGCCGACTTCCCCCCTAACTTTCAAATTACAACCAAAAGTCACTTCAGTCAAATCTCAGTCAAGTATGTATTACGGTCTGTTAGTCCGTCTGTCTCTACTTGTTTTTTCATAAAAACACACTTGGTTTTACATGTATTTCCTACACGAATCTGCCTCCTAAGTTATTTTTAGCTACAATTCTCCGCCACTTCCCCTCTCTTTAATTACAGCTCGATTTTTACGTTTGCATGCTCAAGGCCAAGATTTTCGAAACTTTTAGTGACATGGGTTAACAGTGCAGTCGCTCGTCTGATATGAACAATACAGTCTTTTGTCAATATCTTCCTTATTATCTATCCGTCTGTATAATTGAAAGCATATTATTTCTCTGCTCAAGACGGGCTATCAAACTAGCTAGGTTTTATTTTCATAACTCCATTATTAAGAAAAAACATATTTTTTTTCAAGTTTAGTTTTTGAAATTTGTTCGAGAACCTTCTCTCATGTGTTTTGCCGCGGCATTCAAATAAAGACCAAGTATCGAAAAACGTCCAAGAAATGACTGTCTCGAATAAGAGCTAAGGTCATTTTCTTGTCCATTTCCTTACTTCTGTCAACTAGTGACGTGAATTTTTTTCCTTCCACCACCAATTGCGTCTTTTAGCCTTTCGAACTTCAAACACGTGTTCAGTCATATTTTTCCTTTTTTGATCTCCGTTTCATTCCCCCCGTCTACAAAGGGTAAACGTTCCGTCTGCACGTCTAACTAGATAATTTGAATGGTGGCTGGAAAGGCGGGCATGGGCGAGCATGTCTCCTAGTATCTTACGCATTATTTTTATCCCTACATTTTATCGTTAATTTTGGAGATATTTTAACGTTGTTTCATGGTAAATTCATCACACATCTCCCCACCTGAGAACATGCACTACGGCAAGTTCCAAAACCAGTGATACACATAGATAAAATCTCTCCTCACGCCTGTCACTACTCTAATCTTGATCACAGGGGTGCCGACTGAGGAAATCTGCACCGACATTCAATGACCCTGGGATGTATTCGATAATAAACTGATAAGGTTGCAGTAATAAAGACCACCTCAACAATCTTGCGTTTTCATGCTTAGCCTGAGATAAGAATACGAGGGGCTGATGATCCGTCTGGACCACAAAAGTCCTACCATACAGATAGATTTGAAACTTCTTTATTGCCCAGATTAACGCTAAACATTCCTTTTCGCTTGTAGAATATCCTTGTTCCGCTTTATTCAATTTGCGGCTTGCATAAGCGACTGGGTTCAGTTCCCAATCGGGTGAAGATGACCTCTGCAAGAAGGCCCCTCCGAGTCCTACATTACTTGCATCGGTTCTTAAGACAAAGTCCTGTGTCAAATCAGGCAGTTTGAGAATAGGCTTGCTAGTGAGTTTTTCCTTTAACTCTTGGAAAGCTAATTCACATTGCGCAGTCCAAATAATTTTATCTGGAAGTCCCTTGCGAGTCAGATCAGTCAGAGGAGCACAAATAGAGTTAAAATTTTTGATATATTTTTGATAAAATCCGCATAACGACACGAATGATCGCACGTCCTTTTTTGTTTGTGGTCTAGGTGCTCTCTGCAGTTTTTCCAAGTTCTTGGGATCAGGGGTCATGTTACCCTGATATACAGTGTGTCCCAAGAATTCCAACTCTTTGCATCCAATACAACATTTTGTTGGCCTAGCAGTTAAGTTCGCCTCCCTAAGCCTATCAAATAACATTTTTAGAGCGTCAATGTGTTCTTCAAATGTCTCTGTGGCGACGAGAATATCATCCATGAAATTCGTGATACATGGGTTATTCAGGGGATCCAACAATTTGCGCATCATCCTTGAAAATACACTCGGAGCATTTTTCAGTCCGAATGGTAGCATGTTGAATTCATAATGTCCTTCCAAGGTGCTAAAAGCTAAATAAGGTCTCACTTCAGGCTTCACTGGAATCTGGTAATAGCCTTTACTAAGATCCACCTTTGAAAAGTATTTTGCCTTGTTTAATCTGGCAAATAACTGTTTTGTGTCTGGTAATGGATCCACTTGTCCTTCTGTGACAGCATTCAGTTTCCTGTAATCTATGCACAGTCTGTGTTCCCCAGACGGTTTCCTCAACAAAACGACACTGGAGCTAAAAGATGATTCACTGTGTGAAATAATCCCCTCCTTCAACAAATAATCTATTTCTTCCTTCAATGCCTTCTCCTTCGCGAACGGAATAGAATAGGCTCTCATACAGATTGGGTTTGAGTCTACCAGTTTCATGTCATACTGTAGCAAATTTGTATGGCCTGGTTTATCTGTTAATACATCTGTATGTTCCTCCAGAACCTGTTGAACTCTCTCCCTCTGATTTTTAGTCAGGTGCTTACTGACTTTTACCTGTGCTGCTGTTTCACAAGGATGTAATGGGTATTCATGTGAGGTGAGTGGTTCCTTTTGCATTTGAGTTGCGATAGCCAAGGTCAGTAAGGGGGTGCTTTCCTGGAGTGGTCTGTCCAGATACTTCTTTAAAAGGTTTACATGATAAACTTTCTCCTTCCCCTTTTTGTCAATTTTATAGTTTGTTCTAGACACCTTCTCTAGAACCGTATATGGACCTTGCCATCCAATTTGTAATTTATTCTGGCTGCCGGGTAGTAGAAGAAGCACCTTCTCTCCCACAGCTAGTTCTCTGTCCTTTGCCTTCCTATTAAAATATGCTGCATGTTTCTTCCTGGCTTGTCTCAAATTATCATTTGCCAGTTTCCATCCAGCTTTCAGACGAGTGGTCAGTTCGTTCACGTATTGATAAGATGAGGTAACAGTCTTTTCTGCCTTCTCATCTGTCCAGGTCCTTAATAAACTACATCTGGACTTGTAATTTATCATACTTATTTTTCATGGAACCCGTCGGGTCCCTTCCATTAGAAGCCTTATAATGAGGACTTTTCTTCCTAGAATCATCACTCACAAATCGACCACTACCAATTTTTTTCTTGGGTTTGTCCTCCCACTTTAGATTGCTTGTGAGAGATCTTCGCTCTCTTTTAATTTCATCCAGTTTATATAACTCTGACCGAGGGATTGTCAGTTTATTCTGGGGTAAATTTCTTCTTTGTACTCGTCACATAGTGGCCATGTTAATCCATTCAAGTGAAGACTGAGTGTGAAAAGGGGGCTCCCATTGCACTTTGTCTACCTGAATATAATAATTTTTCCTTCCAGGCCTAAGAGTGCCCCGTGGCGTTTCTAGGTCCTGCACATATTTTCCCTTTGTGGGTGTTCCCTCATGAAATACGCCACATGCTTCTACAAAGTTTTTAATATCGACATTTACGTCGGGCAAATAGTATTTTCGAGCAACTGTTTGACAGATGGTACCGACTTTCTCATGGTCACCATCTTTTCCAACATGTAAGCTCCTTATTAAATTTGCCCTATATACCTTGGGAAGAACCAACTGTCAGTGACCAGTGGATCTAGTTTCTATCTTCCTATATAGCAATCTGTTCTTCATAAAATATTCCCCCTTGCTCGGAGGTGTGTGGCATTTGGGCAATTTTTTAAAACATGGCTTGAGTGTCCTATCCTCAGCCTGCGCCTTCCTCATCTCCTCTGGATGAGCATTTATAGGTTCACCTTCTTCCTCCTTTTTCTGTGACCTGGTCTGCACTGTCGCCATGATCACAGGTCTCTCGGGATTCCCCAGAAGACGTATCTACACCCCAATATCAGAGGGTAGATTGGTTCATCTATCACTGCTGCTCTGATTTCTCCTTCCACATAGCGAGTTTTCACCGTTATCCTTGCGATGGGAAGTGTCATGAGTGGTATGTCCTTAGTTGCCCCTTGTATTTCCACTGTTTCTGTGGTATACTGACTTGGGTCCACTAGGCTAGACTTCACAACTGAATCATAATCCAAACCTGTATCATAAAGGCACCTTATGGTGACCCCATTACAAATAACATCCTCACAAACTGGGGGGTGATAAGGTTCCTGCTGTCCCTTAGGATTAACCTTTAATCTTTGAGTCCCCGACTTCATTGCAGCAATGTTTGAAGGTTTCCTTCTACAAAATTCGGTGTTATGGTTATCTTTCTTGCACCATTTGCACCATCTTTTTCCTTGGTTAAACGGTTTTCTTTCATTGTATTTTTGGTCATTGAACTGTGAGTTTCTGTCTCGATAGTCATTTCTTGGCCGTTCAAAGTTTGTCCTACCCTTATTACCCTGTTCTCTATTTTCAAATTTATTAAATGGCTGTGGAGCTTTAAAAGTTTCTATGTGCTTCTTTTTAGTGCCACTTACCTCTGCCTGGGCTGCCTGATACCTCTCAGCGACATTTAAAACCTCCCCCAACTTCTCTGCACCTTGTTCCATGAGAAATTTTCTCATGTCTGGAGCCATGGACTCTCTCAATTGCTCTATCATGATCATCTCTTTAAGATCTTGGGTCTTCCCCAGAGCAGTCCATTTCTCCAAATAGGTTTCCAGTCTGGCAGAGAATTGGTGGTATGTCTCCCCAGACAACAGTTTGGCATTTCTAAATTTCTTACGATAAAATTCACCATTTTTTTCGTACCTCAATAACAAAGCCTGCTTTAACATGTCATAATTGTCTTGGTCTTCTCTGTTCATTTTTGCGAAGACTTCATAAGAAGTACCTCTCAGTCCCTGTGATAACTTTAAACTCCACCTCTCTCTCTCTAACCCATATGTAGTAGCTAATAATTCAAAACGACTGAGGTACCCCTCGATGTCATCGTCTTTTTCAACAAAATGGTCTAAATGAAACCCCATAGCTGATGTTGAGGCTCCCTGACTAGCTGCAGCATCTGAGGCAAAAGGGCTGGCACCATTTTCAGGAGCATGGCCTTGTAACTCCAGCTCCCTTAGTCGTAATTCGTGCTCCCTTTGCAACCTTCTATCTTCTGCCTCCCTTTCGGCAGTCAATCTTTTATCTTCTGCTTCCCTTTGGTGTCGTTTTTCTTCTGCCTCCCTTCTCTTATCTTCTGCCTCAATCTGCAGCCTCTTAAGTTCTCTATCAGCCTCAATTTGTAACCTCTTCTCTTCAGCTAACCTCCTATCTTCCCTTTCAATATACTTGTCACATTCAGCAGTTACATACTGAATTAAAACCTGACCATCCATTCCCATTTCCTTCGCCGTTAGCACAGCAGCTGATCTGAACTTTGCCAGCTCAGCCATCACACAAAATAACAATGATCAAGGTAAAAATCTAACTAATCAATAACTAAAGTAATTCTAATTAACTATTAATTAAGGTAATTCTAATTAACCAATTAATTAATTAATTAATTACCACTGGCTGTGAAGATTCACCAACTTTTATTTTCACTTTCACGGGACACTTTTAATTTTTACAATTTGTCTTCCTGATTTAATTCTCCCACCAGGAGATCCTAATATTACTGATAAGCTAATTATCCCTGGACAAGACCCCAATATATGTAGTGGATTTTGATGGTATTGTATGGTTGATGTTACCTAGTGTGATTATGAGGTCAGCTGTGAAGGCTCCTGAGATAAATGTAGATGTGAATTACAGAAGGCCCTTCTTACTACCACTAACGACCTCACACATATCTTTTTTACTAATGAATGTGGCTACGTTAAAAGTCTAGGGTACTGATATGTAATGTGTTGTGGTAGATTACACACACACACACACACACACACACGCGCGCACACACACACACACACACACACACACACACACACACACACACACACACTGATATTTAATAAGTCTAATAATATTAATAAACTTTATAACACACTGAACTAACTCAGGCTGTTTTAGTTCTAAAATTTAAATCTTTTGATAAATTTATTTGTTCTGAACCAAATGTTTAGTTGGTCAGAACATAAGAAATATTATGGAGTTATAAATGGAATGCATAATCATATGACATAATAAAATGGAAAAATGTGTACCTAATTATTTCAAATGACTGGTTAATAATAATTATATTAAGATAGTCCTAGGAGAACTTATTACTAGATATGCTGTTGGGGTGGTGTCATCACTCCCAGTCTATGACTACCAGACATTGTCCATTGATTTAGGGGATGAGTATATAGTTTAATTTCCCCAATGGTAAGTCTTTATTTATATGGTGAATTAGTTGGTGGGTTAGTTGGTAAATCAGTTGGTGAAAGTCCAGCAGGCCAGATATCACTTATCTCGCCTGCGTCGATCTAGTACAGGAATCTGGTGGCCCCTCCTCTCCGTGCTGAGGGTAATATACGGCTGCTCTGACACAATGGTAGACTGCACTGGTCCACACTTGTATATATCACGACAGCATTTGACACCGCTTTGGTGCCAAACAGAAACTCACAATTCAGAATTCAGAATTGAGAACACAGTTAAATTTGCTAGCAAAACTCAGCTGAGCTGCTGGCTGTATGATGGCGTCCCACTATATATTTGTATTCTTATTTAATCAACACCACTATTAATTTAAACTGCGTCTCTGAACAGACTTATGTCAAATGGCAAAATTTCACCTCTCTGTCCCGCTACTATAAAATGCGTTGGCCAATCGCCGACTTCCCCCCTAACTTTCAAATTACAACCAAAAGTCACTTCAGTCAAATCTCAGTCAAGTATGTATTACGGTCTGTTAGTCCGTCTGTCTCTACTTGTTTTTTCATAAAAACACACTTGGTTTTACATGTATTTCCTACACGAATCTGCCTCCTAAGTTATTTTTAGCTACAATTCTCCGCCACTTCCCCTCTCTTTAATTACAGCTCGATTTTTACATTTGCATGCTCAAGGCCAAGATTTTCGAAACTTTTAGTGACATGGGTTAACAGTGCAGTCGCTCGTCTGATATGAACAATACAGTCTTTTGTCAATATCTTCCTTATTATCTATCCGTCTGTATAATTGAAAGCATATTATTTCTCTGCTCAAGATGGGCTATCAAACTAGCTAGGTTTTATTTTCATAACTCTATTATTAAGAAAAAACATATTTTTTTTCAAGTTTAGTTTTTGAAATTTGTTCGAGAACCTTCTCTCATGTGTTTTGCCGCGGCATTCAAATAAAGACCAAGTATCGAAAAACGTCTAAGAAATGACTGTCTCGAATAAGAGCTAAGGTCATTTTCTTGTCCATTTCCTTACTTCTGTCAACTAGTGACGTGAATTTTTTTCCTTTCACCACCAATTGCGTCTTTTAGCCTTTCGAACTTCAAACACGTGTTCAGTCATATTTTTCCTTTTTTGATCTCCGTTTCATTCCCCCCCCCCCCCCCCGTCTACAAAGGGTAAACGTTCCGTCTGCACGTCTAACTAGATAATTTGAATGGTGGCTGGAAAGGCGGGCATGGGCGAGCATGTCTCCTAGTATCTTACGCATTATTTTTATCCCTACATTTTATCGTTAATTTTGGAGATATTTTAACGTTGTATCATGGTAAATTCATCACAGCGATGTATATTTGAAGCTCTCAAGAGATGACCAGGAAGATTATGAAATCCTGAAGCAGGCACTGCTTGTGAGATATGAAAAGAACTAAGAATCATATAGAAAGAAATTCCGAACAGCTAAACTTCTTCCAGGAGAAAACTATCACCAATTCTCTGCTAGATTGGAAACCTATTTGGAAAAATGGAGTAGTTTAGGAAAGTGTCAGGATCTGAAAGAAATGATAATGATGGAGCAAGTGAAAGAGTCCATGCCTTAAGAAATGAGGAAGTTTATTATGGAACAAGGAGCAAAGAGATTGGAAGATATTGTAACTGTTGCGGAGAGATATCAAGCAGCTCAGGCAGAGTTATTAGGAAATAGGAAGAAGCAGGGTGAAAACTTCCAATCACCACAAAACTATTCCAAATATGAACAAAAGGACCATACCACAAGGAACAAACAAAGATTTGACCAAAGGGACAAAAACCCTCTAAGATCGGATAAGACACCTTACCGGAAGGAAGGAAAGTCGTGTAAAACTTGTCTAATGAGTAACCACAATACTGCGGACTGCAGAAGGAACAACCCTCCTTATTACGCTGCGTGTCTCACAACAGGGAACAAGGGAAAGAAGGAACTGGCAGTTAGTCAGAATGACCTCCATCATCCCCCTGTCTGTGAGGAAGTGACATGTAATGGCACTAAAATTCAGTGCTTTTATGATTCAGGTTTGGAATTCGACTAAGTCGTGAGTGCAACCCTAGTGCACCCTGACCAACTTACCACAGAAACGGTGGACATACAAGGGGCAATGCAGGGAACCGGCACAATGACACTTCCCATAGCAAGGGTCAACGTGAGAACTCGCTATGTGGAAGGAGTGATAAGAGCAGCAGTAAGTGATGATCCTATATACCCGCTGGTAATAGGATGTAAATATGTCTTTTTGGGTGACCCAATAAAACCTGTTGTCATGGCAGCAAACCATACCAGGTCGAGCACCAAAAAGGAGGAGGGAGATCCAATAAACATTCATCGTACCAAGATGAAATAGGCTCAAACAGCAGACAGCACATTAAAGCCTTGTTTTGGCAAATTGCCTAAAGCACATAAACCTCCAGAGAAAGGAGACTACTATATAGAAAATGGCCTACTCTACAGACAAGCTGGAAAAGGACCTAAAGGGCATGGGCAGCTGGTAGTGCCAAAATTTTACAGGGAGGAAATTATGGAGCAAGAGCATGCTACATCAGGCAGTGGTCACAGAGGAAAAGGGGCCACTGGTCAAAATATAGCATTGCGATATTACTGGCCAGGAATAATTGAAGACATAAGTCGGTATATGAAATCCTGTTCAGAATGTAACCAGGTAACCTCATTCAGAAGCGTAGACCAGTTACATGACCTAGGGAAGCATTGTTGCGGACGTAGGCCCACAAAGAAAATACACCAGAGAAAACAACAGGTAGATGCAGTGATAAAGAGAAAACAAAATCACAACAAGTCTACTGTTACACCAGTAACCATGGCAACTCTCCGTATTGTACAGAGAGGGGACGAGAGACATCCCACCCCGACTAGATATTTGTCGGAACACCATGGCCTGGATCATTTGGAAAATTTGGTTAGTCAGCAACCAGTATTAAAAAAGCTGCAGAAACAAACCCGAACCACAGGAGGTAGGAACCAGGGCTGTACCAAACAGTTGATGGAGACAGGCCCCACTTTGGTATACTGCCCCTTACAATAGAAATAGGTGTGGGTCCGGCAACGTTGTTGTATTGCCGTCCCCATACACAGTCCACTGGAAGCATTGCTGCGGACATGGACTGAACACTAGCAAGCACAAGCACTCAAGGATGAGATTGACTATCTCTTAAAAGAGAAAATTATTTCAAAGTCTGAATCTCCCTATAGCTCAAGTGTGGTGCTATTAAGGAAGCCTAGTGGTGAATACAGGTTATGTATTGACTACCGGAAGCTTAATGCGATCACAGAATCTCAGGTGGACCCATTACCTGACACCAACCAGCTGTTCTCTACACTGAGTAAGGCTAGGTATTTATCGAAGGTAGATCTAAGCAAGGGATACTACCAAATACCAGTGAAACCAGAAGTTAGGAAAATGCTGGCATTTAGTACATCAGACGGACACTACGAGTTTAATGTACTACCCTTTGGGCTGAAAAATGCTCCAAGTATCTTTTCAAGAATGATGAGGAAATTGTTGGAACCTCTACAAAATCCCCATATCACTAACTTTATGGATGACATTCTTGTTGCTACAAACACATTTGAAGAGCACATAGTAGCGTTCACCATGTTGTTTGACAGACTGAGAGAAACTGGATTGACTGCACGTCCAACCAAGTGCTATATCGGTTGTAAGGAGTTGGAATTCCTAGGTCACACTATTTCTACAGGTCATATGTCTCCTGACCCAAAGAATATAGAGAAGTTAAAGAAGGCACCCAGACCTCAAACGAAGAAAGATGTGAGATCATTCGTGTCATTATGTAGGTTCTATCAGAAGTACATACCCCACTTTAACTCTCTGTGTGCACCATTAACTAACTTAACGAAGAAAGGACAGCCTGATAAAATCCAATGGAATGCTGATTGTGAAAAAGCTTACACAGAGCTAAAAGCAAAACTCACCAGCAAACCAATCATTACGCTACCCGATATCACACAGGAATTTGTATTAAGGACGGACGCTAGCAGTATAGGTATTGGTGCAACTCTCTTGCAGCAATCAAAAGCCCAGCCGGAGGAACTTTTAGCAGTCGCCTACGCCAGTAGGAAGCTGAATGCAGCCGAGTTGAACTACTCGACCATAGAGAAAGAATGTTTGGCTCTAATTTGGTCCATCGACAAATTTTCACCTTACCTGTATGGGACACACTTCATTGTCCAAAGCGATCATCAGCCTTTAACATTCTTGGCTGCATCTAAAAAGTTAAATTCGAGATTGTTAAGGTGGAGTCTGCTTCTGGCGCCTTATTCCTTTACCGTGAATTACATTCCGGGAAGAGACAATGTAGGAGCGGATTTTTTAAGTCGACACCCTATTACTCTGGAAGGACAGACGCAAAATGATTAACTACAGCAGGTGTTTACACTTCAGCTATGACAGGTCACAGCTAGGAAAGGATGGGGCTATGTCGTGAAACGATTGTGTGTAACCCCACTACTTTGTTAAATCATTATGTCGGGATACAAATTTGCCCCAGCCAATCAACGCAAAGTTGCGGAACCGGAATAAATTACAAGAAGTTACGCCAGGAAAAAACTTAAGCCCTGTTTTTTCGGATGTGGGTCGCTGCCATCTTGTTCACGCAAGATGGCGGAAAAAACAGAATAAAATTAGGCTGTACGACGCTTGGGACTAAACTGCAGGAAACCAATCAGCTTGTTCCGCCAGGAACCAAGCAAAAGCTTTGCTTAAGCATTCATCTACCTATATAATCGGGCGAGATTTTATGCAAAAGCACGCAACCCGACACGAAGCCAGAGAGACGACCGACTGAATAAGAGGAGCTGTCAACTTTGATTTATAGCTTACCTGGAGTGCATTGACCTGCAGCCTGCTTCACTAAGTCGAGTCAAAACCTGGCCGGTTTAAAAAATCTTAGAGGGTAAATATAATTCACTATAAACTGGTAGGAAAATAGGTACAGCAGGTCTATAATGTTGGTATTTGTTGTGTGTCATTTATAATACCTACACCTGTATATATTTAATATATTTTGGTTCACTATGAATGTATCAGGTTACTGATTGTATCTTGGGGCATTAGGTATAAGGATTGTATTTCCTGATATGGATTGATGAAGACGAAGACTAATAGGACTCATACTTCAACCTATTGTCTCCTATAACTCAATCTATTGTCTCCTATAACTTCAGTCTATTATCTCAGATAAAACCAACTGAAATATAACCAAAACAGTCCTTGTTAGGACTCAATCTATTGTCACCTATAACTCAATCTATTGTCTCACATAACTTCAGTCTATTATCTCAGATAAAACCAACTGAAATTTAACCAAAACAGTCCTTGTTAGGACTCAATCTATTGTCTCATCTAACACCAATCTATTGTCTCCTATAACTCCCACCTGATATATCACCAAACAGTCCTCGTCTCATATACTCCTATCATAAGAACATAACAATATTGTTAGGATATATGTTACCAGCTTGTATAGCACTTGTCAGAGAGGGCCTGGTATATTATAGGGGGAAGGAAATGGTTGTATCACACCTAGGTGTACCTATTATTGGATGTATTCATGTATTGAATTTATATTATGGGATGTATTCATGTATTGAATGTATTTATGTATTGAATTTATATTATTGAATGTATTCATGCATTGAATTTATATTGTTGAATGTATCCATGCATTAGTTTATCAGAAATAATGTTTTGCAAGTAGACACCTGTCTTGTCTCGCTATTGCTAAATCATACTGAGCCATGTTGTCATTCATCCTACATGCAGACACCTGAGACACGCTCATTTCACCCACACTAGAAATAGGTGGGCTTGAGGACAGAAATTAGTCCCTATTTTCCTTGTTACAGGTTTTATTCGTGTCATCAAAACTGAGATCGTGGGTCGTCAATCTAGCTGCCTGGAACTCCGCAGGAGCATAGAGGTTGCACAGAATCTACATCTTTGGTCCCCCTCAGTCTTGGGTGGGCTAAAGGAACGATCCTCAGCCGTTGTTGTGTGAACCAAACAAAGAAGATCAGACCTTAGAGAGATGAGTACACATTAGTACCATTTCTGTCAGCATTGTGAGCAAAAGTTAGTGTCAGTGACGAGAAAGTGATTTAGCGTAGAAAGAGACAAGATTAACAGCATAGCTAATAATTGTTATAGACGTAATTAAGAACACAGCTGATACCTGTACTATAATTGAATAACAGCACAGCTGATATAATTTTTTGTTCCTATAATTGGAAAACTTGTTGTAAGATATTTATATATCTATATAAATATTTGTAAATCATATGTAAACTTACAAATCCATTACATTCCATTTTTCAACATTCACCCTTCAGCACAAAAGTAGATAGTGTATATACTAAATAAATAATAAGGAAATTGTATTTGAAGACTTGTCAATTTTATCATTGTTAAGTAAAATCTGTTTCCTTGTCGTAATATCACAGTTAGTTACACAGCGGAGGTGGCAAGTTATGTCGGTCTCCTCTCTACTAATTTTTCGAGATCAGATCATTCACAGCCGTAACTAATTTGTGATACCAGTAGTTCTCTCAGACACTGGGACTTCACCATTTTCTGCAGAAATTCTATTTCTGTAATTGTCAGTACTATACTGATCCAAGAGCCAAATAAAAACCTCACGCCACACCAACGACCAACACTGCATGCCTGGCAGTAGCATAGTGACTGCTTGTCAAAGCGAATAAAGTCCCTCGGGACCTCTATGCAGTCTATCCAGCTACAGAAGTGTCTATAGAGACAAAAACAGAAGAAGATATGTGCATTATGGTATCGAGAAAACAAAATCCAAAAGTCACAAAGACCAGTTTGACTGGATGAAAACGACATAACAGCTACACGATTTCTTTTGTAATTTTGTGAATTCGTGTAAACATATTTATATATCCAAATGCTATTATTAACTATACATACATACATTAATTACTAAAGTTTATTGATTTATTTTATAAACTGCAGTTATTGATTTACTTATAATTTCTAATTTTTTGTTATGTGTGTGGTTTATAAAAGAATATTTAATGTTAAAATCGGTAGGTAATAATTAACAAGCTGTATTAAAATCAGGGATGTATCCTGTCCCCAGTGCTCTTTAATATATATCTAGAACATATTATGCAGGAGGCTCTCTACGATTATAAAACAACCATATCGATTGGAGGCCGACCTCTTTGCAATCTACGTTTTGCTGATGATATCGATCTGATAGCTGGAACAGAATCAGAACTTCAAGACCTTACCTCTAGACTGGAGAAAGTAACAAGAACGTATGGGATGGAAATTAATATAGAAAAAAGCAAGATATTGGTGAATAGCCATAAGAAACATGTTCCGACCAACATTACGTTAAATGGGCAAACGTTAGAAGAAGTTAACACCTTTAAATATCTTGGGTCCACTATATGTAGTGATGGAAGATCAAGTAAAGAAATCAAGACAAGGCTTGAGATGGCCTCAGCTGCCATGACGAGGTTGAATGTGATCTGGAAAAGTAACATCAGTTTTCCTGTGAAGATCAAATTATACAAATCACTTGTATTATCTATTCTCTTGTATGGGTGTGAGGGCTGGACACTATCTGCAGATACGGAGCGAAGGATTCAGGCTTTCGAGCATAAATGTTATAGAAGAATTTTGCGCATTTGCTATAAAGAGCACAAAACAAATGTCTATGTTAGAGAGAAGATAAACACCTATGCAGGTCACCAAGAACCACTTTTGTCAGTAGTGAAACGTCGAAAGCTTGCCTGGTTTGGGCATGTAACTCGTCATGACTCCCCTTCGAAAACGATCCTCCAGGGAACAGTCAAAGGTAAACGGAGAAGAGGAAGGCAAAGAAAATCCTGGGCTGATAACATCAAAGAATGACAGGACACGGTTTTTCCACACTTGTACGCATTGCTGAGGATAGAGAGCAGTGGAGGACCCTGTCTGCTGATGCTTCCACCATGGCACCCCTACGACCCATGACGGGTTACGGGTTGAGATGATGATGATGATTCACATCATTTATTAATAGAAACACACTTGGAGCACAGGACGGGTCTGACGAGAAGGTGACTTACTTTACAGCTCTCCTCTACAGCTACAGTCTAGATATGTGTGGTTATCTACCTGATCTGGCCTGTACCATCCCTATCTTTAGTTCACCACCTCTCTTTTCTATTTCTGGGAACTAATTAATTATCCAACATATTTTATATTATCGATGGTTATTATATAAAATCGGCTGACCTAATACTAGATTAAATAGATTAAAATGTACAATAAAAGGGAACTGCATGCAAAGTCCCAGCTCTCAAAGATGCGTGACACATAAAAATTATGAGCGTCCAAGACTTAAAACATCACAAATATATAAACCTCTTGTAAAGTTAAATAAAAGTGGTTAAAACAAACCTTGAAACAGAAACAACTAAGTACAAATTTTGGCTACACTCGCTGAAAGGCAAACCAGAGAAACATTGAAGGGAACCATCATTTCAGAATGAACTTGTATTAACCAACTGGCAACAATGAAATTCTCATAGTCCGTGTCATGTGTTTACAAAGTAGTGTTTTTTCCCCCTGTATCGCCCGTATTGATTTGAGCTCTAGTGCCTTGTTCCCATTTGACTATTTTCACATGTTCTGTCTTAAAACACAGTTTGTGAGATAACTTGCCATAGAGTTTATATTGGGCTCCGTGAAGTACTAAACAAATTGTACTTCGTTTTGTCCATTAGTAGGGAACAACTACTTTACGGAGTCACACCACAGGTGAACCATTACATTGCGGCTGAACCATTGACAGCTGAACCATTACACTACAGCTGTAGTTCGCTGAACACCGAGGACGTACGGGCAGCTTTGGCGTAGCTATCAGTCCTTTTCAGAACTTGATAATGTTAGCAAATAGATAATGGTAGTCCTTTTCAGGACAAGCCCTATTCAGGGCTACATCATGGAACTTATAGAAGTTAGTAGTTCCTTTCAGGCCTCAGTTTTTTTTATCAACACAACGCTCCAGTTAACGGAGTACACGTATTTTTGAATGGCAAATTGCACTCTAATATAACAAACGAACTTAAGTCTAGGTTGAAAGGGACGTGCCTCGCTACAAGAAGGCAAAACCCTCAAGAAAAAAATTGCACGGAATTAGCGAATGTTATACATGCTGCAATCAACACATCTATGGAGGTAAAAATGACTATCATATACAAACATTCAGCTGATGGCAGTGTTCATGTGTGACGAATAGTGGAAATAATATTCCGTTGGAATCGATCGAGAGGAATAGCTATTTTTGGACCAATAAAATTTAAATTGCTCCACTTAGTGGGTTTTATTTATGTAAGTGTTTTGTAAAGCGCGCTAGATAGAAAATATAAGGATGGACACAGCGACCAGATGTCACGGTACAATTTAACTGAAGCTGCGGTTGGGGAGATTAGACGATCAATGAATATTGTTAAATAAATTAGAAGATAGAAAGAGTTAGCTCACAGGTCGATTACCTGCGACGATTCAAGGACGGAACTAGAAAAGGTTGTGGAGGTCAGCAGAGAGAAATCCATATAAAGATTGGAAAGAATACCTGATAATAAGCAAGAAAAGAAATTTATAGTATGCATTCTGGACTTTGGATAGATAGGACAAACATTGAGGAAACGTGTTGATGATAGGACACACATTGAGGAAACGTGTTGATGATAGGACACACATTGAGGAAACGTGTTGATGATAGGACAAACATTGAGGAAACGCGTTGATGATAGGACACACATTGAGGAAACGCGTTGATGATAGGACACACATTGAGGAAACGTGTTGATGATAGGACAAACATTGAGGAAACGTGTTGATGATAGGACAAACATTGAGGAAACGTGTTGATGATAGGACACACATTGAGGAAACGTGTTGATGAGAGGACACACATTGAGGAAACGTGTTGATGATAGGACACACATTGAGGAAACGTGTTGATGATAGGACACACATTGAGGAAACGTATTGATGATAGGACACACATTGAGGAAACGTGTTGATGATAGGACACACACTGAGGAAACGTGTTGATGATAGGACACACATTGAGGAAACGCGTTGATGATAGGACACACATTGAGGAAACCTGTTGATGATAGGACACACATTGAGGAAACGTGTTGATGATAGGACACACATTGAGGAAACGAGTTGATGATAGGACACACATTGAGGAAACGTGTTGATGATAGGACACACATTGAGGAAACGTGTTGATGATAGGACACACATTGAGGAAACGTGTTGATGATAGGACACACATTGAGGAAACGTGTTGATGATAGGACACACATTGAGGAAACGTGTTGATGATAGGACACACATTGAGGAAACCTGTTGATGATAGGACACACATTGAGGAAACGTGTTGATGATAGGACACACATTGAGGAAACGTGTTGATGATAGGACACACATTGAGGAAACGTGTTGATGATAGGACACACATTGAGGAAACGTGTTGATGATAGGACACACATTGAGGAAACGTGTTGATGATAGGACACACATTGAGGAAACCTGTTGATGATAGGACACACATTGAGGAAACGTGTTGATGATAGGACACACATTGAGGAAACGTGTTGGTGATAGGACGCACATTGAGGAAACGTGTTGATGATAGGACACACATTGAGGAAACGTGTTGATGATAGGACACACATTGAGGAAACGTGTTGATGATAGGACACACATTGAGGAAACCTGTTGATGATAGGACACACATTGAGGAAACGTGTTGATGATAGGACACACATTGAGGAAACGTGTTGATGATAGGACACACATTGAGGAAACGTGTTGATGATAGGACACACATTGAGGAAACGTGTTGATGATAGGACACACATTGAGGAAACCTGTTGATGATAGGACACACATTGAGGAAACGTGTTGGTGATAGGACACACATTGAGGAAACGCGTTGATGATAGGACACACATTGAGGAAACGTGTTGATGATAGGACACACATTGAGGAAACGCGTTGATGATAGGACACACATTGAGGAAACGCGTTGATGATAGGACACACATTGAGGAAACCTGTTGATGATAGGACACACATTGAGGAAACCTGTCGATAGCTTTACAAGGGAGTTCTTGCTTTGGAATCCTCAGGTAAGAGAGGTAGGGATAGACCGAGTAAAGGAGAAGTAAACTGAAGACATACATAAAAGAGAGATAAAGCAGATATGTAAAAACTTTGAACGGACGGTACAGAACAGGAAGGTTTGGCAGTTGTGTGTTGAAAGCCTGTGTTCCTTAGGGAGCTCAAGTGTAATAATAATGGTGATGATCTTGGCAGGAATAGAAGAAACACTAACAAGATGCTGAGAGATTCCGGGAGGGGTGTGTGAGGTTAAGTTCTTCCTTCCTGGCAGCTCTCCGTGAAGTATACACCTTCAATTCGTTGATGTCATGGCTTCCTGGCTTCAACATCCGTTGTGTTATTTCCACGTTCCCTATATTTTTCTTTACGACTGTCACCAGCTCTTATATCCGCATGTTTTCGGTTCTCCGTGTATTTATTTGACTCTGGGAATTTTTCGAATATAGACTGCATTGTCTTGTCGAAGAGTTTATTTTCTTCTTCAAGTACCATGCCTAGTGTCTCCAATACAGTTTATCAATTCTGCTGTTGACTTTTTTTTTTTTTTAATTAATGAAAAAAAAATATCCCGTTCAACCTCAGATGGGTTTAATTAGGATATATATTGTTTTCAATTCCAAATAATATGAACAACTGCCGACATGAGAAAGTGGCATCACATTTGAAAATAGGGATACTCACAATTGTGCTTAGGCCTATACGTTAAATAATAAAATAAATAATACAAAACAAACAAACAAACAAACAAAATCAAGAAGAAACTATGAACAAGAATAATATTAAAGTGGAGGGGTGTAAAGGCCTGGTGGTTCTAGTTATATAACGGACTTTAACAGATATTTAATTGACTTTCATCTGTTTAAAGTCACATGCATTGTAAGAACAGCATCAGACCTTCACATTCCCAGCCACTATATATTAACATGTGTTCGTGTTAAATATTGTTTGACTATATTATGCAGTTCCCCAAGGTCTGTCTATTCTCAACACCTCTTCTATATTCATAGGTAAGTTGGATGCCTGCAAATAATCTAATATTGGTATTCTCATTTGGTCATACCTCTCAGATTTTAACAAGAAATGTTCCATATTATTGTCTTGAAGACATCCTGTACAGTAAGGTTCTTCTATTCTGAAATAGCCTTTTCCCAGCTGTAGTCTGAGAAGTTTCTTATTACTGGGTATTTTCAATTCCCTAGATATCTGACATTTTCTTGTGGGAGCCTTGAACATCTTATATGCATGTCTTTCTTTCAGATTTTTATCCCACTCTGCTTTCCATTCATCTGTTATTAAATCTTTAATTAAGCTCTTAATTTCTGATTTACTCATCCCTACATTTATTTGATTTTTATCAGATCTACCTTTCTTGGCTTCTTTATCTGCCTTTTCATTTCCTTCTATGCCAACATGTGAAGGTATCCAAGCAATTAAGACTGAACATCCTCTGGAATATAAGTATGTAGAAGCCAGAAATATCTCCTCTGCTGTATCAGGTCTACTACTTTCTCGTAAGTTTCTAAGTGCTTTAATTGTTGAAAGAGAGTCAGTTAAAACTGTTAATTTTTTGGGAGGGTTATTAGAGAATATTTCTAGTGCTTTTAGTATTGCCACCATCTCTGCAGTGAAAATGGATGTATTTTCCGTGATGCTTTATTCTTTTGCCATTTTCCATATTGGAATATATATTCCTATCCCCAATTTGCCATCCTCTCCATTGGATCCATCTGTGTACACAGTAATGCTGTCTTTTGATATTTGTTGTATATATTTATTGGCTGTGTTTTTAATATTTTCTATATTATTTGTTTTCTTAAGTATTTCTGCTAGGTGGTAGTCCGTGTAACTCCGCCTATGCCGGTCCCAAGCCCGGATGAAAAAGGAGGTGGGCGGCCTGCATGGAGGCCGTAAGGAGGCAGCACCTCCACCATGCAAAGGCACAACAGGCCAATCACCTGTTTGCTTTAAATTATGATTACGAGCAATATAAGAGAGAAAACCGGACTGATTCTAAAGGCGACGAACTGGAACGGACTACGGACTACGACTTATGGAACTTGGAACACAAGAAGTATAAATGGGAAAGAAGAGGAGCTGATGGAAGAGATGAGGAAAGCGAAATTAGAAATCCTGGCTATTACCGAAACAAAGAAAAAGGGACAAGGAGTCATGGATCTCGATGGCAACACGCTGTTATACAGTGGTGTACCCACATCTGAAAGAGCTAAAGGGGGCGTGGGTTGCATTGTGGCCAAAAACCGGAAAGATAGTATCAAGGGATGGAACTTTGTCTCGGAGCGCATTATGGTTGTAAAACTAAAAGAAGGAGAAACCATAGTCAACCTGGTCATAGTGTATGGGCCAAATGAGGATGAGAGAGCAGAGGTCAAGGAGGAATTCTTCGAGCTGCTTCAAAGGACAGTGGATGACTGCCTAGATGAAGTTATCATGCTCGGAGATTTTAATGCCAGAGTTGGAAATGACCATGCTAGATGGGGTGGAGTTATCGGAAGATATGGAGAAGATACTCTCAATGACAATGGAAAGCGACTCCTTAGATTCTGCAGTGAGCAGAATCTGATCATTACAAACACAAAGTTCCCCCATAAGCGCATACATGCATACACTAGATGTGAACCAACCAAGAATGAGAAGTCAGTGATCGACTATGCCATTGTTAGGAGAAGCTCATTCAAATATGTCCGGGATGCTAGAGTCTGGAGGGGGCCAGAGATTGGAAGTGATCACTACCTGCTAACAATCAAAAGAACAACTGAAAGAGTTGCTCAGCCTAGGAACTGCCCAACATCACGCAAGAAACCAAGTAAACGAGCGGGAGAAATGAGCATTAGGACCTACAAGCTGAAAGAGCCAGAAATTAAGACCAGATATCAGGGGCTTATTGCTGCAGCGGTGAGCAACACAGAAGAACGACCTGATGACTTGGAAACCCTCTGGAATAAATTCAAGGATATCATAAAGACAGCTGCTGCAGAAGCATGCGGTGAAGTCCGACTTGGGAACAAGAGAAAGAGGACACCTTGGTGGACAGAGGAAGTCAAAGAGAAAATAAGAGAGAAGAAAATGGCATGGAAACAATACTTAGGAGCTAAAAACACAACAGGACAAATGGAAAAATATAGTGAATATGTGACACTCAGAACAGAAGCAAAGAACAAGGTGCTAGCAGCAAAACAGAAGTCCTGGGAAGAATTTGGAGAAAAGCTAGAAAAAGATGCACAAGAAAACCAGAAATTGTTCTATAAGATCCTAAAGAACATGAGAAAATAAAAACAATGCCCTCTCAAATTTATAAAGGACAAGCAAGGCAAATTGCTTACTGCCCCGAAGGAAGTAATGGAAAGATGGAAAGAATATTTCTCAGAACTCCTGGATGGTGAGCATGGTGAAGCATCAGAAATGATAACCACTAGCACAGAAGAGAAAACCGATGATGGTGAAGATGACATAAAGATGGAAGAACTGAAGACAGCACTGGAGAAAATCAAGATGGGCAAAGCAGCAGGGCATGATGGTATAACACCAGAAATGGTTAAGTACATGGGAGCATCAGGCGACCTATTACTCTTAAGGGTTCTACAGGCAGCATGGTGCAACAAGACCATACCAAAGGATTGGGAGATTGCCATCATAACACCAATTTTCAAAAAGGGTGACAATCGACAGTGTGGAAACCATAGAGGCATATCCCTTCTCAGTGTCCCTGGTAAAATCTACTCTAGAATCCTAGAGCAGAGACTCCGACGCCTAGCTGAGCCACAATTGGATGAGGTCCAGTGCGGATTCCGAGCAAACCGAAGTACTCAAGACCTAATCTTCACACTCAGACAGCTGAGTGAAAAGGCCCTTGAGTATAAGAGTGAGATCCATCTTTGTTTCATAGATCTGGAAAAGGCGTTTGACAGGGTCCCCTGGAGCAAACTTTGGGACTGTTTGGCAAGGAAGAACATTCCAGCACCTCTGATTCATGCTATACAGAGCTTCTACAAGTCTTGCAGAAATTATGTGAGGACAGCAAACCATAAGTCAGAAGAGTTCAGGACCACCACTGGTGTAAGACAAGGTGATATCCTGTCACCTTACCTTTTCATACTCCTCATGGACGATGTCATCAAGGCATGTAAGGAGAGAACAAGAAAGTATTCAGTGGGGTACTGGAAGATGAGACAGGTCTGTATTTCGGAGCTGGCATTTGCTGATGATGTTGCCCTGATTGCTAAATCAGAGGCACATCTCCAATTCAACCTGCAAGTCTGGAAGGAAGAGCTGGAGAAGAGAGGGATGGTCATAAGCAGCTCTAAAACAAAATCCATGGTGATATCACGAGAAGAAAGAAGACATCAAATTAAGCTGGGAGAACAGGTCCTGGAGCAGGTCGACCACTTTAAATACCTCGGAGCTATTATAGACCGAAAGGGAGGCATCAAAGAAGAGTTGGCCACTCGAAAAGCAGCAGCTGGGAGACTTTTTCAGGCCATAAATCGATGATTCCTCAGCAAGAGAGAGGTTGGTAAGAAAACGAAGATGGCTGTATATCGCTCCACCTATGTCCCAGTCTTGACATATGGATGCGAGTCATGGGCAATGACTACAACCCACAAAAGCCAGATCCAAACCTCAGAAATGAGGTATCTGAGGAAAGTGGTTGAAATAACAAGAAGAGACATGGTATGCAACCAGACGATACGTCAAGGCCTAAAATCCCACCCCCTGCAGACCCAAGTAGAACAGTCCCAACTAAGATGGTTTGGCCATGTCTGCAGAATGGGAGAAGACCGGCTACCACGACAAGCATGGGAAACAAAGAGCCAAGGATCCAGACCCCCAGGACGACCCAGAGACCGCTGGGAGGACAACATTAGACAATCTTTGAAGGACCGAGGACTAGAATGGAACCAGGCCAGGAGGAAGACAGCCGATAGGATAGTCTGGCGCTCTCTCTTCCAAACCTCTACACCTCACGGTAGAAGGGGAACGACTAAATAAGTAAGTAAGGTAGTCCGTGTCTGGTTTCTTGATCTCCCAGGGCGGAATCACTGGCTTGTATTCACAACTGTTATTAATTGATGTAATTATTGTACCCAGATGGACAATTTCCTCCATACACTTCCATCCTGTAGGGTATCTAGTGGTATTCATTGGCTTGGTCTGAGTTGTTAGTTGGCATCTGGTAAAAGCTGTATGTGCTGGGTGAGACTTATCTAACATAACTTTGTTCATGTAATTTAGTCTTAACTCCTTTCACCGCAATTCTAAGGGTATGATTCCTAAAGCCACCTCTATAGCTCCCATTGATGATGATCTGATTGCACCTGCTATTGTACATAAAGCCTGCTGCTGAATTCTGTCTAATTTAATCTTGTTACTGTGTGCAGCAGTCATATATTATACTTCCATAATCTATTTTTCCTCTAATAAAAGATTTATAAAAAGTGAGCATTGTCTTAGTGCTTGCACCCCATCCATTACCTTTCAAATATCTTAATAAGTTAGTCAATCCTCTGCAAGACTCCACTAGTTTATCTATGTGTTTATTCCAGTTCAGCTGTTGGTCCAATATCATTCCTAGATATTGAGTGGTTTGCACTGTATTAATGTTTTGCCCTTGGATATTTATGTCTATAATTTTATTTTTTACAACTCTACCTTTACTAAAGATCATTCCCAATGTTTTATTTATATTCAGCTGAAAACCCCATTTTGTCATCCATTTATATACTTTATTTATTTGCTTCTGTAGATCCTTATATAATTTTGGCAAATGTCTCCCAGTCCTCCATATAGCAACATCATCTGCAAACTGTGACAATTTATTTGTTATATCATTAAATTCATCCCCTAAATCATTTACCATTATTGTAAAAATTGAAGGAGACATTACTGATCCTTGGGGTATTCCATTTTGTTGTTCATACAGTTCTGATCTATCATTGTTTACCTGAACAGTGAAATATTTATATTGCAGAAAATTCTCTACATAATTATATATTTTACCGGTTACTCCTATCTTCTTCATTTATATTCCACGATGTCAAACTGTCCAGTATTTGTTCTCTTTGTCTTCCCATATCTTATTTTCCTTCAATCTTAACTGTTGTTACGATATATTCCAGCTTTACTCTTCTCATAACATGCCCCCAAAAAAAGGTGGATTGCTTCTTAATATTAGACAAACATAAAGGTATGTTTTCAGGCACTCGTAAGAAATAAAGAAGTAGAACACTTGGACAACAGAAAAACAACAGACGTGAGTGGCTTACCCAGGGTTCGAACCCCGTACCTTCCGTACGACAACTCCGCCTAGCTATCAAGCGAATCACACTGACCCCACGGCCAGCTAGGCATCCCCAAAAAAAGATGCTTTACTGGCTATTTATCAGTAAGAAACACAAGATAACACCGGAAGTATACAGTGGGCAACTCAGCCCCTTAATGACGCAATCACTTCTGTTGTTCTCCTATTAACAGTATGTGTCAGTCCAAACAAGACAAAGACCTTGATACTGGGTCCAGTAAATAGTAGCTGGCCGTGGGGTCAGTGTGATTCGCTTGATAGCTAGGCGGAGTTGTCGTACGGAAGGTACGGGGTTCGAACCCTGGGTAAGCCACTCACGTCTGTTGTTTTTCTGTTGTCCAAGTGTTCTACTTCTTTATTTCTTACGAGTGCCTGAAAACATACCTTTATGTTTGTCTAATATTAATTTACTGTTTACAGGCCTCGGGTTTCCCTTCCTTATGTGTTATTTGGATTGCTTCTTTCTAACTTATGAAATAAATTTCCTTTACGCATTGGCCTTTTTCATGACATACTCATTACTCTTTTAGGCTGTCCGTGGTATTTTTAACATTCTTCTGTAAAACTACATCTCTGTGGCCTTCAGTGCTTTCCCTACTTGCTTACTAATTGTCCATGACTCACTCCCATATGTCAGGATTGGTTCTATATAACACTGAAGAACTCTCTTTCTTACTTCGAATGACAAAGAATTGTTGCATAAAATACTCTTCATTTTATAGAATGCTGTTTTTGCCTGAGCTATTCTGTTCTTCAATTCTGAGATGCATCTTCCAACCGGTATTATTAATATGCCCAGGTATTTGAATTTACTGACCTGTTTTAAAACTGTTCCATTTACTTTGGTAGTGCATTCTGGGGAAGCCATTTTCTTTGAGACGACCATTACTTCTTTCTTTTTTCTATTAAGACTAAGGCCTTTATTTATTTTCACTTTCTATCACTATTGGATCAACCATTTCCTGAAACTGCTATTCACTTTTTGTTATTAAGACTGTATCATCAACGTATCTCAAGTTGTTTATATTATATAAACTCTTCATGAACCAAAGAGTTTATAGAAACGCTAACAATTAAAAAAAACACAGAAAAGAAAAGCTTGAAGCCATTGAACTAAGCGCAACTTTTGAGCTCTGTTCTTGACTTCTTTCCCTGGCCACAATGTCCAACAGCCTAGTATTGTCTTTCTTTGTCGTGCTACATCCCTTTTCTTTAATTCATTCCAGTTTTGTTCTTCTCAGAACATAAGCAATGAAAGTGGACTGTTTGCCCCCCGATAAGAGAACAACGCTTCCTTTGGGCGTTAGAATATTTCAGGACATCCTCATGTCTGTCTTTGGCTGTCTATGGTTGTCTTATCTGATTCTGTACGTAATTATTTTCTCCCCTGGACGGAATTATTTTTAGACCCCAAAAATTTGCAAATACATAAGTTAAATTTACTGAGATAAAATATCTAATTATAAGTAAAGTATAACTTATTATATATGATAAAAGGGTAAAAAGGATCCCGTTACACGCCCATTGAGGCATATTGGGAATATGGTGTTAGGCCCATATTTTCTTGACCATCGGCACACTAGGGGTGACGTGGTCAAGATCACGCCGGCAGCCTTAACCTTCCCAGAGTTGCTCTGGTACCCAGTTGGGGCTGGGTCGACCCAGGAGCCGTTTGCGGCCTAAAACAATCCCACCTCATCTGGGGATCGAACCATAGACCACTGAGCTAGGAAGCCAGTGCACTAACCACTATGCTACCGCGGCTCATTATATACGAAATTAAAGGAAAATGAATGGGCATTATGAACATATTAAGCGTTTTTACTAAATTTATAATTTAGTAGTTTTGTTAGATAAAAAAGAACATACAACAACAACAAAATGATCTGAAATTATGAAATTTTTTTTCCACTTACCTAAGGCCTCCATCAGAAATTTTTGTCACAATACATTCTAATTGCTTTTATTTTGTTAATAATCCATTTGGTAGTACAGAAAAAGCAACAAAACTGTGACTGAACATGCAGTTCAGGACGTTTCGATTGTAAACCGCTTCCATTCTGTGTATTTTCAGCCATTGTTTATAACTACGAAACGCGAATAAAAATTAAGCTATCACACTGAAATTCCCACCAAAAGTGAATAAAGAACGATCAAAAATGCTTAAAAATGTGTTTACTTCCGTCCTGGATTAAATTCCAGTCACTTAAAAATACTGGATCGGAAAAAGAATCAAAATTAGTTAGCGTCTTTAAAATGACGCTACGTCATAGGAATGGAACTGAGAGTCTTTACAAAGACATTACTTACAGAATCACTTAATATTTTTGTGTAAAACCACACCTCTGGTCCTTATTGCTTGTCTAATAGTTGTCCATTACTTATTCCCCTGCGTCAGAAATGACTCCAAATAACACTGAATTCTCTTTCTTACTTCCTCTGATAAAGATTTATTGCGTATGATACAGTACTAAATATAATACTATATAGTAAAATCCCATCATATGACGGGAACTAAATTCAAGAGCACCATTAGTTAACGAAAATTGTATTTATTCAAATACTTGTGGAAAAATACTGTTAGATGTGAACATCTGATTGTCCATCAGAAGATAAATAAGTAAATAAAGGTAATTAACAAGTACTCGTTGGGCGTAAAAGATGACATCATTTTGTTTTTCTGTTGTTTTAATCGGCCGAATAGTTCATAACATCACTGGGAACTTCAGATAACATGTGATCGGAACTATAAGATCTTTAGCTCACCAGAAGTTTTGTTATAATTTCTCTATTCAGATCTAAAGCCTCCTTATTCTTGGTGCACAAAATTACTCGTTGGAGGAAGTAAATGTCCGTAAACATTAAGTGTGGGTATTTATACATCTCTAAACACTTGTATACTAAGATACATATTTAAACAATTTCGCTGCAGTTGTCTCTTCATCAGATACAATTCACTTAAGTTGTGACAGTGAGAAAAGTTATCAACATTGTCTTCCATTTTTTTTCACGTATTAAAAACAAAAATATTTGTTTTACATTCAGTGTTATTGGCGCATGCATGCACACCAACCTTTGCGCACTTTTCTTTGGCAAGTGTTACTATTTTTGGGAGCGTTACGAACGGAAAGAGTGACAGAATGAGCTGAAAAACTATATATATTGATGATGATGATGTTGAGATGTGATAATGTAGTGTCGGCTATAAACAATTTTGGCTTTACACATCGTCTTTAGAACATAGCGCTGGCCTATCGATGGCAAAGTTGCCGTGTGCCAGGATTGTAATCTAGTAGCGTCACGCTGCAGTCTGTCCAGCTGGGTACCTGACTACTCATTAGTTAACGAAAACAAAGGCATCGAGAACAGGAACTGGTTATCACTACCTCATAGAGCTGCACCTAGTATATTGAAGTATCTAACGCTTCACTCCCTTACGGCAGTATCTGCTATGTGACTATCTTTTAGTAACCGTACACATAGCATCAGGGATATATAACACGAATAACATAGACATAAAGTAAACATAGTTACTGTATTATTTAAATTACAGCAATCTATAAAATTACCTACAACAACAGGATTATAGACTTTCATTAGAGTGTTGTTAATAACATATTTTGGCTTGTCAATAGAAATTAAATAATGCAATAAAAAGGTTCTAACTATCTAGGGAAGGTAAATATAACATTATGGTTATTGTGACGGTATTGCCTCCCCTGCCTTGCAGTAGTGGTCCAACAGTGGCCAAAACTCAAGAGTATCTATTATAGGCTTCAGTGGAGTCTATCTTTACACAAGATTACTCTTGGCAGAAATGTCGATAGAAGAGTAGTAAAGCTTCTATCACATGGGAGTCTTCATAAGATATTCAGATAAGCGAAAACAATGCTGGCTGTCACTAAGCACGTTAATTCTATAATCTGCCGACACTTTTATGAAGATTTCAAGCAATGGTTGTTCTAGCTCGTTAAGCCCCCACCGCTGAGTTAATCAGTGGAATTATTATTATAATATATAGATATATATATAGCTCTGTTTAGAGTGTGTGTTTATTAACTTTGACTGAGACAAACATGTAGTACATTTAAAAGCTTAAATCGAAGTTAAATTTGTAACATTACAAAATAACAAAATTTAATAATCACTTTAGTTTTAACTGTTTGAAAATAATTTGAATAGTTATGGCTAAAGAAAAGCTATCATCCTCGTATTTGGGGATTGCGAAAAGGGTTAAGAAGATCAGGTGGCAGCATATGTTTGAACTTAGCTGCCAATGATGGTTCTGTCTTTTCACACTGATCACTCGTCTCTGGACAAGGTTGTCGGGTGTAGCTCGTCTCCAAGAAACTTCAAGGAAAGTCTACACAGTGCGTCCTTTGTCTTAAAGCGTAGGCCACTGATCCCGTCTTGTTCCAGACATAGTACGTTCTGCTGGTACCACCAATAAAACCAATCCTAGATACAGACTTGTGGCACAGATGAATAAAAGAGACGAATGGTTCTCTTACAACACGTGTCTGGGATTTCTTTTAATTTTACAATAGATTGCCCCTTCTGACTACGTGTTTCTTCAATTTCCTAATTCCAGTGTTCCGTATTAAAATTTGAAAGAGATTTCCTGTGCTTTATAAGTCTTATCTGGTTCTCCAATAAAAGGTCGGGATAACAATTAGGAATTATGAATCTAGCTCTTCGCTCTGGCGAAGGTCTGATGTTGTCTTCGCGAGCATGCAAATCTCAGCGAAATAAAACTATGAAATTGTCAGCCTATATTCCCTCCAGTGATGTTATGAATCTAATCAGAAAGATCCAATCATTTCAAACAGGTCGGGTGTGGCACTTTCAAAATAGTTCCTACACGGAGAATTTTCTCAAAAGGTCACGTCTCCCATATATGGTAATGTGGTGTCTTGCATACACTCTCACCTACACATTTGTAGGCTCATATTGTCTAAAATGTAATAAATCCATGATTACTTTTTAACCAAGGACCGGAAGCGATTATATCACATTTGTCCGCCCACATGCTCGGGTTATCATGTGTTTTGCCAGACAAACAAATCTGGTTCTATTCAACCTCCTTAAATAACCAGACCGATTTTGGGATAAAATGTTATCGCCGGTCGGGTCACCAAACCTGGCGAAGCGTAAATACGTCTGAGGAGTGGTAAACAATAAGATACGCATTACTCCCGTAGCAATTACTGCCATAGGGGAGTGGCGTGTTAGAGACTTCACTATGCTATGTCCATCAAAAAGCAAAATAGTGAAAATACAGATGAAAAGGCATGATTTATGCCAAATAAAAGCGATGAGTGAGAAAAATGAAGAAAAATAAAGGATACTGCCGGAGGGCTGAAGGTGTGAGAGATCACACAAAAGAGCATGTTCAGACGTTTTGTCACAGTTATAATAATCCAGTTGAATTACATGTAACGCCAAGATTATAGGTAACCATATGTCGTAGATTTGTGATAGGTGATTAAGACTTAGTTTGGTCCCTTCTGAATAGACATAGAGATAAGCGATAGCTCAGTGAGAGGTGAAAAAAATAGAAATAGATTTCACGAGTGGGGTGGAGGAAATATAGTAGATTCTGTCTCTGACACTCGAGAAGCTTCTCTCAGTCAGCCTATCATCTACAACAGAGTTAGATTAGTCAGACAAATCTAATATAATATATAGTAGTATATATATACCTCCCATACACACACACATAAGTGACTACAATAGACACACATACGTGAAACTATGACAAATGGAAATATAGATAAGTGGGAACGAACTGACCGACACACTGGAATACGTTTATGTGAAGTTTAATTATTATAATAAACTTCCATCACAACATATAAAATTACATCAAACATACACAAATAGTCATAAAGTCAATGAATTTCTACAAGAATGATAGACCCATTGGTATGATCCTTTCCCTCGATGTATAGCCCACAGTCTTGTTAGAAGAAAAGTGATAGCCCCAAAGAGTCACGGATACATATGATTTAGTCTAAGATTTCCCTTTAAAGGTATGAACAGACTTGGATACTCTGATCTATCCTAAGGGAAAATATTGTTAGCAACAAAACTTACATAAAGAAATTTAAGACAGCAAAATGGGTGCCAAAATACAACAATAAAGGAATCACTCAGTCCTGCATTCACTCTATTCAGTCAGCCGTGATCACGTGCTTTCATTCGTACTTACAGCTTTGGTAGCAACTTCTGAAAACACAATTTTTAGGACATGCACATACAGACTCTCCAATGGTAGTCTTGGCCAAGAGAACCCCAATTCCAGAAAGACGGGTTGAATTCACTACTTCAGGGAACGTTTTCTTGGTTATTCCTATTTATGGATATCTGTGTAAGTCACATTAAAATTGTCCAGGCACGAACGTTAACAGCGCGCACAGTGTCAATAGCTTAGGTTTCTAGTAATGAGGAATGTCAGGTCGGTGCCTTCTCTCAGTAAAGGACTTGATTTGGTCACACCACCACAAGTCAAAACTCCGTCGGAATGTTACTGATATTAATATTTTGATTGCCACAAGAGCTGAAATGTACTTGAGGTTTTTCTCGGGAAGAATTAAATCAGGCTCGATGGGCCCATTACTTCATTAAATCTTAAAAAAAACGTTTATGTACTGGGTATTCTGTCGTTCTGGATGCCAATGCAATCTAGACAGGTCTTACTTTATACACCCAAGTCTTTAAGAAAAAATGTTTTAGTTCTTCACAGATATTTCTCCGTACAAAACGCTGATAGAGCTGGGCTACCTCAGTTTTCACTGAATAAAGAAAAACAACATGTAAAATACTTATACATACTATGTACTCGGTTATAACGTACATTATAAACTGCAAGCGGAGAGCTTGACTTATCGTTTAAAACTCCCGTGAAATAAGGTATAATTCATAAAATCAATCATCATGAATTAGAAATACATACGTATTTCGTCAATACTCAATGATGAATCAGTGCAGTTATAAGTTGGTTTTAAAATATTCTCGACTGAGTATTTAGCAGTTAAATTAAATTTATTTATAGCTGCATGAGTTTAAGCTAGAAGTTATAATTTATTCTGCTTCACAATGAAACACGTCACTAGAGAATATAACAGACTTATAAATTAATTTTTTCTGCACAAAAGAAACTAGTGAAATATAATAAGCGATTTAACACTTAGATCACTCACAAAATACTAGATATATTATATTTACCTCCACACAGAACTACAGATTAATACCACGAACTAGAATCCTTCAATATAATGGTAGTCTAGAACTCGGCAAAATGTTGCCAAGAAACTCAGAACTTTGCAATATACAAGATATTTTCTAGCACGAGTGATGTGTCTACTACAGATTTAGGAGTATGAATGACTAGTCTAAAACTCTCTCGGGTAGATATATCTTAAACAGACAAAGGATCCCACGTTATTTCGCAAACCCCCGTCTCCCCCTCTCCTCTCTTAACACTTAACTAAGACGCAGGCCATAACTGCCACAACACGTCTTTGACACCTCCGTCTAACTATTCTCAGTCCTGAGCGATGCAGATGGCAGTTTCCACACCTCACACCGAGAAACTTAACCGTAGAGCGCCCTGTCAGATGAAAATGTTAGACGATATGTCTGCCATCCCATGTCTATCGAGACGAATTTCACAGTATTTCGTCTCGTCCAGGGACTGACACGATTATGCAATACAATGCGTTTCTAATATGAGAAAAGAAACGGCAAAGTCAGAATGGGAAAATAATATTTTGTCGCAAACGAACGAATGCGAAAAACAGGAAAAGGATAAAAGAGCGATAATAAAGTAGAGGACACGGGTAGAAAAGAAAAGAATATAGAAAATTTATTGATCATAAATCTCTATGCGACACCATATAATAAGGTACATGTAGCGTAGGTTGTCAAAATAAGAATATAAAAGACAAGAGTAGCTTTCATTGGCTTGGAAAATATATGAAATAAAATCAAATCAGGTCTAACACAAAACTAAGAATGTTCAACTCAGATATCAAGACCTAACCCCCAATGTATGACACTGAAACATGGAGAACAACAAACACAACAACCAAAATGTTAAGACTTTTATAAACGAGTGCGTGTGTAAAAGAGAAGGATTTAAACGACACTACATGATTACTTATGTGCAAGTCATTGAAAGAAGCACTAAAATACCAGTGGAAAAAAAATTGATTAGGAAAATATCGATGCTGTTTGACAGGGATATTCATTTCACTGGAAAAAAACCAGCTGATAGCGTTTCAAGTCAGGAATTTCAAAAGTAAGAAAAACAAAGGGGACCTAGACATAAATGGAGAAGGGAACAGGAGACACATGAAAATAATGGAAAGACATAGATAAATTTTGTGAGGATGGCACAGGACAGGAAGACTTGGCATGAATAAGTTAAAGCTTCACGATTCAAAGTGATCTCATGGGTAATGAATAAATACGCATCCGGTTTATAGCGTCTATTAAAAGTTCATATAGCAGGATATTTCCATTTCCAGTATATATTTTCTAAACATAAACCAAACATAAATCTAAGCTGACGGTAACATTAACTTGGCAATTACTCAGCGATAAAATCTACCTTCCAGTAATCAGACTCCAGTCACTCCTTGTTACGTCAAGTATACCTCCCTCCAATCTCTCTCTCTCTCTCTTTCTCTCTCTCTCTCTCTCTCTCTCTCTCTCTCTCTCTCTCTCGTCCCCTTTGTCGATCATACATATGCGAGGAGAGGTTATATACAGCGAGGTTAGAGGTGAATTCTTCTTCTTCTTCTACCTCTTCTACTTTTAGACGTCAGTTTGAATACGTTTAAAGAAAGTTGTCAGTCTGAGGTTATTGGTATCTCGATAGAGTTTGTCCAGAGAGTGGTAATGGTGACGACCATGTGTGCTTTCTCTGTTCTTCATACGTTGGGCACATTTTATCGATGCCACAGTTACACCATCGGTAGTTCCTATCTTTATCTATGAAAAGATATAATCTCAAGACTGCAGAGTAGATAGAATCTCAAAACTGCAGAGTAGATAGAATCTCAAGACTGCAGAGTTGTGAAAGAAGTAAACTGGATTATAAAATTATCGGGCGTTACTTGTTTTGTAAAGCTAGTCACGCCTGTAGGCAGTTTAGTCGAATATATGTTATACAAAACTAGACACCAGTAATCCTGTATCTAATTAGAACAACTTCTAAAAATAGTTCAATATCATTCAATGAATTACCTAAACAACCAGACCTTTCTAATATTAGTATCTTCAACTTTCGTTAATTATTTCATTAATATAACATTTTTGTCATTAACAACTCCTGATAACAGATAAGAATTTGTAATAGTGAATTCTTGCGTACGATTAGCTTAAGTGGAAAGCGCTGACGTAAACACCGATATCTGGTGCAATCAGTTTCCTGCTGACGAACGCTTTGAAACATTTAATAAGATGAAGGGGGGTAATAAACAGGGGAGGTAAGTTTTATCGCTGGCGGAAAGTTTCTCAGATTTCGGGTAGATGTCTTCCATATTGTGAAAAAAAGTCTAGAGCTAACGTCAGACACACGGACTTCTGTAGAATAGAGTTTAAACGTGTACTTGAACAATGCACACTACAACCGTAGTCTATAAAACCGAGTGTAGGCAATTGTACAGTACAGATTACTATCGAAAATCAAAATTTTTTTTTGGTTCTATGAAGCGTGAGAAAAATGACTAGTTAGCAAATAACTTTTGAATTGTTCATTTCTGTTGTATAGAATTTCTGACATGTTCATTTCCTTAGGACAGAATTGATGACACGTTCACTTCTGTAGTATAGATTTTCTGACATGTTCTTTCTGCAGTATAGAATTTCAGACATGTTCATTCCTGCAGTATATATTTTTAGACATATTCAGTTATGTAGTATAGAATTTCTGGCATGTTCAGTTCTGTAAATAACATATGTGTCATTTATATATAACGGAATTACTGACATATGCGTTTCTATAGTTTATGATTGTTAAATCTACATGTCTGTTAAACAACAACAAACCTGATTGATGTATTTGTTGTTGTACAAGGCTACTAATATGAAGTTAGGCATTTGTCTGGCAAGCTCAACATGTAAAACATAGCTCCATAAACTACTGCTGCAGGAACATGTTAATGCTTGATGCAGGCTTCCTATAAATGAACCAGCTACGGAAGTGGTAGTTCTGTGATCCATTATGCGCGAAAACGAATATGATGATGATTTGCATTTATATAGCATAAAACATATGACAAATACATATATAAATTTTAGAAATATGTGTTTCCATGGATTGTAGAAAATATATGCAGAGAATTACAACAGGAGCAAATCTGATCATCAGAAATCCTCCGCTCTTTCTTTCCAGAAATATATTTCGGCTGTTTTACATATTGTACACATTATGAAGTGGGCCCACTTGGGTCAAGACTCCCAGTGGCTCTCTCTTGTCTGTTTTTTTTTCTTATTTCTGCAACTGCACTGAGAAATGAACTTACTCCGTATTACTGGGATTGAACCCGCGGCATATTACTGGGAATTGAACCAACTCCATATCACACAATGCCAAAAATATTCATTCTTATGGGCTTATAACATTTCACATTTGCATTTCTATACAATAAAGATCAGACGCAGACACTTCTGTTAAACAAAATGTACGTCACACATGAAACAGAGGCGTGTCTCTACTGCGCATTCTGGGGAAGATATAGACGGGTATTCCGTTTACCTGTCACCTGAATCTGAAAATAAAATCAAGAAAACGAGAATTTTGTGACAGATTTCATGTAAAAAAGTTGATAAGAATATCTGAAACACAAAAAAAAAAATAGACCGGTTTAAGGGAAATCTGCCTATTTCTGCCAAAATCTTTCTCCCAATGTCTCAGTTTACTCGAAAATAGTTTTTTTTTTTTTGTGGTGGGGAGTTAATGCGGTCTTAATTTTGTTGAAACTGACTGTTGGGAGTAACAATACTTAAAAAAAAAAAAAAACAACAACAAAAAACGAAATTTAAAATTTTAACAATTTTGTTTTTCACACCTCCTTCACATTTCCTGGGATGCATCTTACTCAGATGTTCGCTTTGTGTGTTTCTATGGTAATTAGTTGTCTCCACGGACTATCGTCTGACTGTCAGCAAAGTTATTCTTATTTCTTTTTTTGGCACTCTTCCGAATACCGGTCCCAAATTAAACAATACGGTTTGTGTTAGAAAATATCCCTTACAGGGCCTCATTTGGTAATGCCGGTTCAGGGGCGACATGAAATGGGGGGAAAAAAATTTAAAAATGCCGGTTCAGGGGCGACCTAAAAAGTTCTGTGCTCCATAAGGTGATCAGCTGTAGTGATGGTTCTATGCTCTATAAGGAATGAAATCGAAGATGAAAATCATGATTCTGCAGATGGCGCCACAGTTTCTGGTTCACACATTAGCATGATAAATATCTTGGGGAAATCTATCGAGATAAGAGAAAAGTTTGACTAATCTGTTTTTACCAGCTTAAATTGGACAGGAATCTGACATAAAATTATATTCTCCGTATTATCACAATTTCCATTTTCGCTCACTTAGTAACACAGAGCAAAAGTTGCAGCAGGACCTTATAGCAAGTTTACACTACAGCATGAATGTGCTCCTGTGGTGATAGTTATTGTAATACATTATTGTGCATGATAAGGTTGCCAGTCCCATGCATAAACGTCATATTACTCTTACGACGTGAACGAGAGAAGTTGTTACTTATTTAGTCGTTCCCCTTCTACCGTGAGGTGTAGATGTTTGGAAGAGAGAGCACCAGACTATCCTATCGGCTTAGTCCGTAGTCCGTTCTAGTTTGTCGCCTTTAGAATCAGTCCGCTTTTCTCTCTTGTAGTTCTCGTAATCAAATGTTTAAAGCTACCAGGTGATTCGCCTGTTGTGCCTTTGCACGGTGGAGGGGCTGCCTCCTTACGGCCTCCATGCAGGCCGCCCTCCTAGGCGGAGTTCGGCAGCAACATTGTATCAGTTTTATATTCGTCAACATCACCACTATGTACTCCGCTTACTAGGATAAATGTTCATTTCATTGCACAACCCCCCTCCTCCCCCCCCCCTTTTTTTCCCGCAATGCCAATTTTGACAAGTTTCAATATTCTGAGAAAGGCAGCAATTTCACTCCAGAGCTTTCCTTTTTCTATGTGCTAAACAAAATTTAATAAATAACAATGTTCTAAGAGAGAAAGTAATTTCACTTCAGAATTCCAATCCCCAATGATATACAACATTTAACAAATTACAATATACAGTAGTAACAGCAGAAACGTTACTCCAGACTTCTCTCTCTAGTGCCATACAATAATTCACGAGTTACAATATTATAGTAAAGGCAACAATTTTACTCCTCATTCCTATCCTTATTGATAAGCAACATTTGACAAATTACAACAATATAATAAAGGCAATAACATTACTCCAGACTTCCCTCCCTAGAGCTATACATCATTTGACATGTTACAATATTATAGTAAAATCTGCCATTTCACTCCAGAACTCCCATACTTAGTATTATACAGCATTTGGAAAGTAAAAAGATTCACGGTATCGACACGATTCAGTCTACCCAGCTATAAATGGGTACCTGACTTCTCACTTGAGTTAGGGAAGGAAAAGGCAGCGAGGAAAGGTTCAGGTCACCCCACCTCTCTATGCATGACCTAGTATAGTGAGGTCTCTAACACTTCACTCCCCTACGGTAGTATCTGCTATGGGACTACCTTTTTACTCTCCCACTGAAGCAAATGACTATTTATCGATTCAGACATTACCATCTAACCCGTACAGTCAGGTACTAAATACACGTAACTGGCTATGGAACTCTAGACGGTAAAATGTTTTCTTCTTCTTCTTCTTCGTCGTTCGTCCTGAAAAGGACGGTGGTTGCGTTGTGTCTGTTTGCGCCTAAGCTGTGATATCTGCACCTTTCGGTCGACACATCCGACTTCTGCACGGCATTTTTTAAGGACCGGGTTTGCCTTCCCATTTCGATCCGTGCTCGCTCAGCCAGCCTGCACTGCTGCAGACTGTTTCCAGGACCACCACGTGGAGGTGGAGTACGGTCTTGACCAGCTCTGGTTCGCTGGTCCTGACGCAAGCAGTCAAGCTATGAGTCGCTGACTGCATTCACTATTGCTGCATCTTGAGGTCCCAAATGTTTTCAACACAAGGGTTACTTTCACAATTGCCTCCAGCTGGCAGAAAATAAATTCAATCTGTCTTCTCAACTATAACTCTATCAATACATTGATCAGATTGGCAATTTCTGTGTTTCAAGAGTAGTTTCCCATTCATTTCTACTCGTATATTTTTTTTTAAAATTAAATGTCAAAATGAGGCCCTGTAAGGGATATTTTCTAACACAAACCGTATTGTTTAATTTGGGACCGGTATTCGGAAGAGTGCCCTTTTTTCACTAATGCCCGTTCGTTTTGGTGAGAATAAGACATTTTCTCTCTTTTTGAAAAACTGCTAATTGGGCGGCATCTGCCAGTTTAATACCATATGTCTTCAGCATTTCTTTAACATCGTCTGCACATTTTTCTCTCTGGTTTACTGTTGTCATATGGCCAGACCTTTTGCTTATGAAGACTCATGATGTAAGGGGAGTTGGCTGCACTCTGACGAGGTGTCCAAACCAGTTTAGTTTCTGTCTCTCAGTAATGATCCGCAACGTGTAGTTCTCGGGTCTGAGGAACAAGACTCTAGCTCCCTCTGGTATTTCGTTATAGGCTACTGTTATGAGGTAAGATGATATAATGATGATGATACAATGATGATATAATGATGATACGGTGATGATATAGTGATGGTATAATTATGATATAGTGATGATATAATGATGATATAGTGATGATATAATGATGCATGATTCGGTTTAAATTACATGAATCATCATCATCTCATCATCTCATCCCGTAACCCGTCATGGGTCGTAGGGGTGCCATGGTGGAAGCATCAGCAGACAGGGTCCTCCACTGCTCTCCACTGATCACATAATGATGCATGGTTTGGTTTAAACCACATTGATAACACTGGACAACAAATTTTGACTTTTTGTGTGTATCTGAGATTAAACCAAGTTACCTTTATGTTGTTTGGGCTGCTGATTATGAAAATGGCCGTTAAAACACCAGATTAGCTCTAGTTCTTTTAAATATCTGTAAAACAAGTTTTACACATTTGCATACACATACCATATGATAATAAAACTCATAGCGCAATGATTCACAGCGACGCCTTTTTGCCTGTCGCTTGTAATGAGTTTCTGGTGTCACCGTTAGATTGTAGATAAGGTTTGGATTTGATTTTGATAAGACAAAGATGTATGGAAAAATGGTTTTAGAAATTTGAATAATTTAGGAAACAGGCTATTTGTCTTAAAGATGGGAGATAAAAGATTGTACACCTATGCTTAGATGCAAAGGGAGAAAACCCTTTATATCAGGGTTACTGAAAACATGGCTGATTTAGACTTAAATAGTTTCTGTGAGTACACAGTTATAATTAAGGAAATTTGCATATCATGATTGTTCTAGTAAGACTTAGAAAAGGGACTGTAATATTAAGGTAAAAACCTCAAAGGGAGACAACAAATAATTAACGCCCCTTGTAGGTTTAGTGAGCTGGGAAGAAAAACAAATGCACGAGACAAAAATGGGGAAAGTTTTAAAAAAGCCACGGAGCACAGTTCACTGAGTTGCCTGCGTGGAAATAAGCGTGAGCGGTTGTCGGTGAGTAGGAAGAGGACAGACCAATCGGATTGACTGATAAACAAGAACGGATCATGGGACAATGATTTGAAGGACAACAGAAATTAGTCCGGGCCATGAAACCAAGACGGCAAGACGTGCATTTCCGGGCTCAAGAAGTGAAACCTGGGGGTGACAGAAGTTCATGACAGAACAAGTAGATAGCTTTAGACTGACTAGCTATAGAAATTCCGGAGACTAGATTGAACTGTGTTTAAGCATAAGGCTAGCTCATAGGTGTGATAGTAGGAACTGTGATAAGTATTGGGATTCTGTATAATTACGGTAAGATGTCTTTTGACTTTAATTATGCATACATTATGTGAAAAGAGGAACTTGTTTCAGCAAAACAGCCAAAGCATTACCAGAAGGTAAAGACGCTCGCAATTAAGGGAGTACTCTATAAACAGGGATACTGAAAATGATGTACAATTATAAGCAAAGTGGTTAACTTTCATCAGCTGATAGCCAGGATGGGCAGTCATATAAATGAGTTATGAGGCATAGTCCTTGATAAGGATAACTGAGCAAGGGTATTTGCATCTATAAACAGGGATACTGAAAATGATGCACAATTATAAGCAAAGTGGTTAACTTTCATCAGCTGATAGCCAGGATTGACAGTCATATAAATGAGTTATGAGGCATAGTCCTTGATAAGGATAACTGAGCAAGGGTATTTGCATCTATAAACAGGGATACTGAAAATGATGCACAATTATAAGCAAAGTGGTTAGCTTTCATCAGCTGATAGCCAGGATGGGCAGTCAAATAAATGAGTTATGAGGCATAGTCCTTGATAAGGATAACTGAGCAAGGGTATTTGCATCTATAAACAGGGATACTGAAAATGATACACAATTATAAGCAAAGTGGTTAACTTTCATCAGCTGATAGCCAGGATTGACAGTCATAAATGAGTTATGAGCCATAGTCCTTGATAAGGATAACTGAGCAAGAGTATTTGCATCTATAAACAGGGATACTGAAAATGATGCACAATTATAAGCAAAGTGGTTAACTTTCATCAGCTGATAGCCAGGATGGGCAGTCATATAAATGAGTTATGAGGCATAGTCCTTGATAAGGATAACTGAGCAAGGGTACTTGCATCTATAAACAGGGATACTGAAAATGATACACAATTATAAGCAAAGTGGTTAACTTTCATCAGCTGATAGCCAGAATGGGCAGTCATATAAATGAGTTAGAAGCATAGTCCTTGATAAGGATAACTGAGCAAGGGTATTTGCAACGCAATGACATCAATGAAATGATTCATGCGCTCTCTCATTTCAGAGTAAGTATAGGTGCTACTACAGAAGTACTTGACATTGTAGAATTTTTGTGTATGAACTAGAATTTGATATCGATGCAATTAGTTGAGTTAGGACTGACAGAGTCAATGCTGGAGAGAATATGTTCCCCATGACTTAGGGAGACTCGAGGAAGAGTCCTGAGCACATAGGTGGAAAAGGAGGATAAAATGTTAGCAGAATAATGTAGATAGGTAACCAAGAGTCTGCGGAAGAGAAAATTTGGTTACTTTTGGAAGAGTCCATATTGTCAGGGACGGGATGTATAAATTGAAATGGAGATTTATGTCATATGCACTCTGTTGGAAACTTGTGAAACTTGTATTATGTAAATAAAACTGTTTTCATTTTTGAGTACCACCACACCAGTTGGTTTGATTTATAAGTGGATGTGGAATGGGTGCGTGAAAAAGGTATAAACACATATCTATGTATCAGGATATACTGCTATACGAAGTAGTCACTGTCTAACAACAACAATGAGGGAAGAACGAATCCAGGGTAATAAAAGAAACGAACCATAGCTCATCCAGGAATCGTCAACTCTGGCGGTGATGGCCAGTTCATAAGAGATAGTTCTTACTTGGAAGATGAGTCAATAAAGTAAATTGACAACTTGAACATACAACAACTAGGCCTGCCATCTGTCACCTAGTTTACTTTAGAAAGAAGACCCTACATTGTTACATTGAACTACTCGATGCCGTAACGAGTACGAGGGCTGTCACACAACTACTAATTGATACCGTAACCAGTCCACGGCGCTGTCACACAACTACTAATTGATGCCGTAACCAGTCCACGGCGCTGTCACACTGGAGCATCTCTCACAAGGTTCCAACAATAGTCTGCTAGCATTGCTGCATTCCATTTCCCTTGGTACCTTTTTTCGATGGTAGTAATGTCCTGATGAAATCGCTCCCCATGCTCGTCACTGACAGCACCGCAATTAGCAGGGAAGAAATCCAGATGAGAGTGTAGAAAGTGTAATTTCAAAGACATGTTGCACCCTAGTCTCTCGTAGCGCTGCAAGAGGATTTCTACAAGCTCCTGGTAATTGTCAGCCTTATTGTTTCCTAGAAAGTTTGTGGCCACTTGCTGGAAAGCATTCCAAGCTAACTTTTCCTCACCTGTGAGGATATCATCAAAACGCTGATCTCTGAAGAGCTGACGTATCTGTGTAGCGACAAATACACCTTCCTTGATTTTGGCCTCACTAAGTCTGGGAAATTTATCAGAAGGTATAAAAATCCTGCCCCATTTCGATCCATAGCCTTTAAAAAATTCGTCATTAGTCCAAGTTTGATGTGGAGAGGAGGGATCAAGATCTTGTGGTAAAATGTTACCATTATGGAGCAGCACAGCTTTTAAGCTCAACTTGGACGAATCAATGAACAGCCTCCAATCGTCGTCTTTGTAGTTGATGTGCAGTGCTGCCATCAGACCCAGTATACCAACGCAAGCAGTGAGGTTATCTGTTAATTTGAAATATGGGAGCAGACCTTTTTGCCGAGCACGAAACACAGACACATGCACATTCTCTTCTAGAAGATTCCATTGCTGCAGTCTGGACCCCAACAGCTCTGCTTTATTTTTTGGCAATTCCAGATCTCTCACTAGATCATTCAATTCACTCTGGGTAATTGTATGTGGCTCTACAGTCTCTTCAATAGGCACGAAATCAGGATCTTTTGATGTAGATGCTTTCACGGGTGACGGATGTCCACTGGCCTTATTATCTTCTTCATCATCCAGAGTATACGATTCTGGTGGGTCAGGAACAGGATGTCCTTCCCCGTGAGGCACTGGCCGCATAGCAGAGGAAATATTCGGATAGGCCACAGGCCGCTTTTTCTTCTTAGAAATACCATGTCCAGTTGGAGGAGTCATGCAAAAGTAACAATCATTAAGATGGTTTGTCGGTTCCCTCCACACCATTGGAACTGTAAAACGCATCGATCGTCCTTTTCGGTTCAACCAGCAGCGCAGATTCGTTGCACAGGATTGACAACATATATGTGGGGCCCAATACCGGTCCTGGTCACCGATCTCACAACCAAAATAAAGGCTGTAAGTTTTCTTTAACCCCCCCCCCCCCCCCCCCCCCCCCCCCCCCCCCCTTTCCCTTCGGTATCTTGAAAACTAGAGCTAATTCGCGATTTTTAAGTTCATATTCGTGATCAGCATGTTCAAATTAGTTAAAAATAGCTACTTTTGTCTCGGATACATTTTGGCTGTTGTTCAGTGTAATGATGGGACTTCAATAACAACTAAATATGTACTCGTACCATCATAGGCTTAACAAATAAAACATCCCTACTGTCACATTCATCATCTTCATTTTCTTTTGCGCTCCTTGCGAAGCATGGAGTGACCACTGCAGCTGTTACTCTAGAAGGAAGCCTGCACCACGCTTTCATATGCTCATGTATCGGTGCTTGTTGGGTTTATGTGTTTTGATATTGTCAACCGTTGCACAACCTCACGTTAGTCGCCTTGTACCGCGTGCCTGAAGGTGCATTAGTTATATTATCACTTCAGAGACCACCGAGAACTTCACAAGACGATCACATGTTTTGTGACAAGACAAGCGCCACAACAACAAAAATATGTTTTGTGACAAGTAAGCGTTCACAATAATAAAAATATGTTTTGTGACAAGACCAGCGCCACAACAATAAAAATATGTTTTGTGACAAGTTAGCGTTCACAATAATAAAAATATGTTTTGTGACAAGACCAGCGCCACAACAATAAAAATATGTTTTGTGACAAGTAAGCGTTAACAATAATAAAAATATGTTTTGTGACAAGACCAGCGCCACAACAACAAAAATATGTTTTGTGACAAGTAAGCGTTAACAATAATAAAAATATGTTTTGTGACAAGACAAGCGTTCACAACAATAAAAATATGTTTTGTGACAACTAAGTGTTCACAACAATAAAAATATGTTTTGTGACAAGTAAGCGTTTACAACAACAAAAATATGTTTTGTGACAAGTAAGCGTTTACAACAACAAAAATATGTTTTGTGACAAGACAAGCGTTCACAACAATAAAAATATGTTTTGTGACAAGTAAGCGTTTACAACAACAAAAATATATTTTGTGACAAGATAGGCGCCACAACAACAAGAATATGTTTTGTGACAGGCTTCAGCATCATAAATAAAACAATTCACGACTAAGGAACGCTAAAGGTGGCTGGCAAGGCTTAGACAATTTTGAACAACCATGGACTGACGCTAAACTTTGGCAAGATATTGCATGGAAATGGAACCTGCCAGTTACATTGGAGGCTCGTCTGCACACTTAAAGCGAACCACTTCTGAACTGACCTCAGCTGTACAATATTTTTTTTCGGAACAAACTAACATTGACAGTCACACATATCCCAACAGTAACAAACGTAGGCCCTGGGGATTTTTCATGGTAGTGTGCGGCCTCGTGAGCCCCCATTTCTCTTTCCCCCCCCCCCCCCTTTTTTTAACACCCCCCCCCCCCCCCCCGCGTGCGTAGTACTGCATGCACTCTTACGAGACTCAGCTATTGACTTGGATCACACATAAATTTCTGCAAGTGATGATTATTGTAGCATTTTATAAAACAATAATACACTTATATTGGTAACATCTTCTGGTAGGTCATTTGTTTCTTTATGTCATGTTGAATTACAGAATGGTGCTCAAAGCGCTGTTAAAAAAAGTTAACATATTTCAAAAATATTAGTTTCGTGTAAGCAAGTAGTTTGTGTACTTTGAAATTGTATTTTTTTTTATTCAATTATATGTATGTACAGTATTTATTTTTACTTTTATTTACATTTATTTATTCTGGAAAAGAAAAAAAATCGGCGTCTCCCTTCCAAATCGGCGCCCGAAGCCAGAACCGTTCGTACGCCCATGATCCAGCCCAGATAGTAACTAACAGTGTAAAGTTGAGCCACGAGAGACATTTGTCGGGGGATGGAACAGTTCAAACATAAAAATAAGAAGAGAACAAAGAGAAACTTTGACAAAGACAGAAAGAGCTATCGAACCATGAGGTCAGAGAATGACATTCTCGGTTATGGACTAACCACGTGATCACGGTCGATTGGCTAACAATTGTCAACAACAGTGGGAGTCAATATTGAGGATTCTCTTCAGCTGCCCCTCCTTCCGATAAAATGTAATCACCTCGACTGATTTAACAAAGTCAGTGGCAACATGGATTGAGTGAGCGTAGATCGTTAACCTCCCACAAATAGAGTGAGTGAGCGAAGATTGTTAACCTCATTCCCCCCAGCTCCGGCCTCAGTTTGTTCTGTCCAACAAATTACGCCGTATCTTTTAACAAGCATCATTATCATTATTATATAATCATCATCAACATCATCATCATCATCATCATAATCCTCATCATCATCATGCATTTCCATTACCTCTCATCTTCCAGTAGAGCATAGATCTTCAACAAATAAACGCCTAGCTGTCATATTCCGTGCTGTCCGTTCATTGTCATTCCGTGCCCTGTTTATTCCCTTCACGTGTACTCCTCAATCTCTTCTCCTTGCTACTTTTTGTGTGTTGTCTAACTCCACTTATCTTAACCTGGGGATCCAGAAAAAAGACTGTCTTGTAATGCTATAATTTGCTTTATGAGTGCGTGTCCTATCAATGTCAGCGACTTTTCTTCACATTTTGTAACACTGGTATTCGTCTGGTTCTTGTCATCAGGTCTACATTGGTGATTTTGTCAAAGTATTTCAATCTTACAACAAAAACAACAACCAAAAATGTTACAGACTTTCATAAATGGGTGCTTGCATATAAGAGAAGGATCGACGTGGTATGACAAGATCACCAATGTAGAGATGATGACAAGAACCAGACAAGTGACAGTGGAATAAGACATGAGAAGAATACGCTGGCAATGACTAGGATACATATTAATAAAACCTGTTGATAGCATTACAAGGCAGTCCTTGTTCAAGAATCCCTAAGGAAAGAAAAACAGAGGTAGACCAAACAACACATGAGGAAGACAACTGGAGACAGAAGGGAAAATGATGGGGAAGACGTTGAAAAAGCTTGAGCTGATGGCACGTGACAGGAGGAATTAGCATGTATTTATTGAAGACCTATGCTCCTTGGGGAGCTAATGGGTATTGACTGATTGATTATATTTATGAAACTGTATCTGTCTGCTTGTCTTTCATCTTTTTCCAGATTTCAGATCCATACAGCAGTGCTGCCTTGACATTTGAGAACCATTGTCAATAGACCACGTCCGTGTATAAGACAACAGCAATAGCGCGCATACAATAACGAATAAGTCATCAGTCAAAACATTATGCGGGGGGGGGGGGGGGGAGGGGGGGGAGGGGGGGAAAGGGGGGGGGGGGGGGGTAATTATGTTGTGCTTTTTCTGCCCACGAAAGCCAGCTCCAAACCTCAGAAATGAGGTATCTGAGGAAGATGATTGAAGTAACAAGAAGAGACGTGGTCGCAATCAGACGATACGGCATGACATCAAAACCTAGTCATATGCAGGCCCACGTGGAACAGTCCCAATTACGATGGCTTGGCCATGTCTGCAGAATTGGAGAAGATCGGCTACCACGCTAAATAGTGGAAACTAAGAGCCAGGGATTCAGATCTCTGGGACAACCCAGAGTTCGCTGGGAGGACAACATTAGACGATCTCTGAAGGACCGAGGACTATATTGGAACCTTACCAGGAGGAAGACAGCAGATAGGATAGTATAGCGCTGTCTCTGGCACACCTCTACACCACAGGGTAGAGGATGAATGACTAAGTAGTTATTGTTGTTCTGCTGTATGTTCTTGTTGACCGCACTAGTTCTCCTAACGTCAGTTATCTCTGGATGCATTTAGTTATAAAGCAATGAAGTAACCGTCAAAGAATTGGACTAATTAATTAGCAACGTTTTTATTACAACATGTTTTAAAAATATACGGATATCTTTGAAAATCTTGCCTTGTCATGTATTGAAAAATCACACATCCAAAATTCAAAATAAACTTGTTATTACTCTGTCTACGAATTTTCATTTAAGGGTGTATCGACTTGAGCGAATAATTCGGCCGTGTTACGCAACTGACTCCATTCACTGTTTACTTATATATATATATATTTATACACACACACACACACACATATATATATATATATATATATATATATATATATATATATATATATATATATATATATATATATATATATATATATATATATATATATATATATATATATATATATAGTACTTTGCAAAAAAAATGGCAGTCATATTTTCGCAACGCAGCACACTCATAGAAGCAAATAATAATAAAAACTGTATGTCCAGAGGAAGATTGGTATCTCCCCTATCTATTAACAGTGGTTTCAGTACAATATAATGTTGCCTTCTCCAGCAAGGCAAGCCTGGATGCGGCGAGGCATACTTCCCACAAATGTTTGTAGGTAATTGAGAGTCAGACTGTCCCAGTATTTTTCAGCTACCTTCTTCAATTGTTCAACGTCTCTGAGTCCACTCTTTTTTAAATGATTCTTGAGTAGTGCCCAAACGTTTTCAATTGGGTTTTGATCGGGACTGTTGCTGGGCCACTTCAGCACTATCACATTCTTCTCTTGCAGCCATGCTTTGGGGGTATGAGCTGTATGATTTGGGTCATTGTCATGTTGAAATGTGCACCCATCGGGGTACATGACCTGCATAAATGGCAGAAGGTGTCCCTCTAGTATGTCGATGTACCTTTCTTTCGTGAGAATTCCTGTGAAAACACACAGTGGGGTGGCACCTCTTGCTGACACCCCTCCCCAAAGATGGAATTTCTAGGTATGTTTCGGTCGCTGGTACACAGGCGTTACAGAGCCTTTCGTCCAAATATTTATTTGAGCAGGATAAGACCAAAGAGAACATTCATCTGAAAAAATCACATTGTCCCATGACAAATTTTGGTGTTCGTGGCACCAGTTCAAGCGCATCTGTTTGTGAGTCTCTGTGAGCAATGGTGACGAAATTACCCGCTTTTTTGTGTAATTCATCCTGTGTAGCTCCCGGTTGACAATAGCGTTAGATACCTCTGGGCTTCCCAACTCGATCATGCGCTGCTGTATGTTTTCTACACTCTTCATTGGCCCAGCCCGAACGATTTGGGCGAGACACCGATGGTCCTTTGTGACCAAAATTCTTGGCCTCCCACTACCTTCTTTTCGCTCGATTCCATTACCTGCTTTTAATTTACTCACAACTCTGTAGACAGTCCGCTCAGGAATGTTCAAGGTTTTAGAAATGTTGGAACATGTTTGATTTCCTTCATTCCAAAGCTGTGAAATTAACTTACACTTTGACTTTGTATCCATTTTCTGCCACTAGCATTAGAAATTGTCGTCTGCTCTATTATCAAGGGACGTTACTCTACGCTAATTTTTTTTTTACTTTTGGTAGTGTTTGCTCACTTAAGTGGAGTGCAAATTTGGGGCAGAACATGCATATTTAATTAGATTTCAGCTTATTTAGCTGAGCAATATGACTGCCATTTTTTTTGCAAAGTACTGTATATATATATATATATATATATATATATATATATATATATATATATATATATATATATATGTATACATATACATATATATATATATATATATATATATATATATATATATATATATATATATATATATATATATATATATATATATATATATATATATACAGTACTTTGCAAAAAAAATGGCAGTCATATTTTCGCAACGCAGCACACTCATAGAAGCAAATAATAATAAAAACTGTATGTCCAGAGGAAGATTGGTATCTCCCCTATCTATTAACAGTGGTTTCAGTACAATATAATGTTGCCTTCTCCAGCAAGGCAAGCCTGAATGCGGCGAGGCATACTTCCCGCAAGTGTTTGTAGGTAATTGTGAGTCAGACTGTCCCAGTATTTTTCAGCTACCTTCTTCAATTGTTCAACGTCTCTGAGTCCACTCTTTTTTAAATGATTCTTGAGTAGTGCCCACACGTTTTCAATTGGGTTTAGGTCGGGACTGTTGCTGGGCCACTTCAGCACTATCACATTCTTCTCTTGCAGCCATGCTTTGGTGGTATGAGCTGTATGCTTTGGGTCATTGTCATGTTGAAATGTGCACCCATCGGGGTACATGACCTGCATAAATGGCAGAAGGTGTCCCTCTAGTATGTCGATGTACCTTTCTTCCGTGAGAATTCCTGTGACAACACACAGTGGGGTGGCACCTCTTGCTGCCACCCCTCCCCAAAGATGGAATTTATGGGTATGTTTCGGTCGCTGGTACACAGGCGTTACAGAGTCTTTCATCCAAATATTTATTTGAGCAGGATAAGACCAAACAGAACATTCATCTGACAAAATCACATTGTCCCATGACAAATTTTGGTGTTCGTGGCACCAGTTCAAGTGCATCTGTTTGTGAGTCTCTGTGAGAAATGGTAACGAAATTACCCGCTTTTTTGTGTAATTCATCCTGTGTAGCTCCCGGTTGACAGTAGCATTAGATACTTCTGGGTTTCCCAAATCGATCATGCGCTGCCGTATGTTTTCTACACTCTTCATTGGCCCAGCCCGAACGATTTGGGCGAGACGCCGATGGTCCTTTGTGTCCAAAATTCTTGACCGCCCACTACCTTCTTTTCGCTCGATTCCATTACCTGCTTTTAATTTACTCACAACACTGTAGACAGTCCACTCAGGAATGTTCAAGGTTTTAGAAATGTTGGAACATGTTTGATTTCCTTCATTCCAAAGCTGTGAAATTAACATACACTTTGACTTTGTGTCCATTTTCTGCCACTAGCATTAGAAATTGTCGTCTGCTCTATTATCAAGGGACTTTACTCTACGCTAATTTTTTTTTTTACTTTTGGTAGTGTTTGCTCACTTAAGTGGAGTATAAATTTGGGGCAGAACATGCATATTTAATTAGATTTTAGCATATTTAGCTGAGCAATATGACTGCCATTTTTTTTGCAAAGTACTGTATATATATATATATATATATATATATATATATATATATATATATATATATATATATATATATATATATATAATATATATATATATATATATATATATATATATATATATATAATAATAATAATATTTATTTATTTTCACCTGAAACACGAATGGTGTACATTCCACAAATTGTGTCAGAAAAAAAAAACAGATCAAGTGGGAAGCAGAGCACCCAGATCATATTAAAAAAATGAGGCATATTACCAGCTCGGCAGCAATGAACAAGTGGCAATCATCAGATCATGCACAAGCCACAACAGATTAAGATACCATCTATTCAACATGCTAAAGATATGAATTACCGATGAGTGTAACTGTGGCACCGATTTAATTATTTCTGAACAACTGCTGCAAAGATGCCCAACATATTAGGAATATAGAAGACACATATGGCCATTATCAGTAGAGTTCCTGGACAAACTCTATGTAGATAACAACAACCTCAGATTGACCACTTTAAACATATTTAAGTTGACGATGTACGAAGAAAGACAAAGAAGTAGACAATGATCATATCAGCAGCCATAATGGAATTTAAGGTCAGAAGACTAAGTCTAAAACGTTGTCTCTTTCGTTGGGACACATTGATTAAACTTGTTGATAGCACTGCAAGACAATCCTTGCTCTGGTACCCCTTGGGTAAAGGAAATAGATGGTGGAGGAAAAGCTACACTGCTATAAATATGGAAAAGATAAAGAATGACAAACAGCACTTGACAGGTAGTGTTAGGTGTTATTGGTTGACATCATGTGCTCTAAGGGGAACTGAAAGCGTGAAAAAGATGATGATATTGATGACGATGATATTGATGACGATGATATTGATGACGATGATATTGATGACGATGATATTGATGATAAATGAAGCAATGATTGAAAAATGAACGAATGAATCAAAGAACATTTTTATATATACACCATGAAGAAAATAAAGTATTCAGCCATTTTACGTTGGAGAGGAGGGGAGAAACATTGATAGAAAGAATGATTTCGAGGGGAAGAAAACAAGAGAAACTGTGATGAATAAAACACGCAATAATGAAGTTAATTTGACGACGAATGTTAGGAAAGGAAAAGAAAGACGGACAGGAAGTGAGAGAAAGAGAGAGAGAGAGAGAGAGAGAGAGAGAGAGAGAGAGAGAAAGAGAGAGAGAGAGAGAGAGAGAGTACCAAACCTAGTAATAAAGATAAAAGATACAGAGAAAAATGACAGAAAGAATGTTAAATAATAAGAAAAGTGATCGAGAGTGTGATGGAGGGAACAAGAGATAAATGTAAGTAAACGGCAATGAATAATATAGGTTGGCAAAATGAAGTTTAATAAAAAGAGGGATTGCAGGGGTTCCAATCTTTATAGGCCCCCATAACCTCATGGCTCTTAGTTAAGCTTCCCGTATTCCCTACTGAATATGTGAGGAAATAAATTCTAGAGTTTAACATGCATACACACGTAAGAAAACTGATATACAGTTGAATTACTTGCTTTATTCGGCACTTAACATTTTAGTATCATAAAGTTGGTAAACGTTTATGAGAACAGTCAAAGACATAAGCGAGGTCCTTGATTATGTTTCTCGTCAACCAACAGTTTTATTCTTGGTACCGTTTTGGAAAGAGATACCCGCATATCATAGTCAGCCTCCAGTATTCTTCTTGCTTCGGATTGGTTGAAACCAGGACTGTCAGTTTTCTCTCACATTCAGAACTGTTCTCACTAACATTACTGGTTTTGGAATATTTCAATAGGATGATATGCCAAATATGAGGTAGGAGTGGCTAAGAGGTATGGTGTCTGTCTCTAATTCTAAAGATATCGGGTTCGCTCCCGGTACAGGGAATATAATTGATGGATTTTCTTTTCTTCAGAACCAGTTGTTCCTAACGATGTCACATTGCACCCCCCGACCTCCTGGGTAGTGTGACCTCCTGTGTAGTGAGACCCCCTGGGTAGTGAGATCGGACGCCTAGCTTTCTCGGATAAGGGCGAAAGAATAGTAGGTCCCGCTTGCAAAGTTGCGCACGTTAGAATTCCCTCGGCAGTTGGAAATCGTAAAACCTCTGTCCTGCCAAAATAAAAAAATTAAAACATCTACCCACCACAAACGTATTTAATGAATGTGTGATTTCTGTATACACACATTGGAATCCTCGTCGGTGTTACGGAGTTCGTGCACTGTGCTGAGATGATCCTTGTATGATCTTAGAGAGGAGATCAGAGCACTGATGGAGTTGTCCATGTGCAATGAATATGGTCCTTAAAAACAAAACCAAATATTCCCATTTCACCTTAGACGAGCTTTTCATACCCTCTGGGGTTACGTGTGCCCAAAGTAGATAGCCCATGTACTAAAGTATTGGGTGCATTTGTTCCGTTATTGTGTAAGTAAGTATGTGGATTATCAAACTCCATAATTCTCGCCGTATGTACGTCGGTGACATCTAAGGGATGCAACTGTGGTTAAAAGTTAGACATTAATTGTATTGTTTCCCTTATATGTACTCTCCCGAAAATAGTAACACTCAACGAAGAAAAGTCGGAGAATTGTGCAACACAAAGTGAGTGACAGTGATATATGAATAAAATGTAAGCTTTTGATTGTAGAACCCTGTTTTATTCCGGAAACGGATTTAACTCATCATTTTGTTAAAAATAAACTTAAAATATAAGTTTTTGATTGTTTCTACAAGACAAAATTTTAATTTAAAGTATTGCCGACTTATTGTTGGAGCTACTCGCTGGAAATGAAACGGTTTATTGGAGCATAAATACCAAGATTTTCGATGATCCGAACGACGCAGTTGATTTCCCAACCAAGTTCCTTAACGAGCAATACCCATCAGGAATGCCACCGCATTTGCTGAAATTAAAGGTTGCTGCAAGTATCATGCTATTGCGAAATCTGAACGCAAAAAAGGACTATTGAATGGCACGCGTTTGGTCATAAAAGTCTTGCATCGGAATTTCATTGATGCAGAAATTATCATTGGCAGTAATAAGGGAGAAGGAGTCCTAATTCCTCGCATTGACTTAGAACCGAGCGAGTGCAGTTTGCCATTTAGGATGCGACGTCGCCAATTCCCAATGATTTTAGCATTTGCAATGACGATCAATAAGGCGCAAGGACAATCTTTTGATCACGTAGGAGTTTTCCTTCCGGAACCTGTTTTCGGACACGGCCAGCTCTATGTCGCCCTCACCCGAGGAACAAACCATGAAAGTTTTTGTTAAAAACACTTTTTATTAGGGAACATTGTTTGAAACAGATCCACGCACTTTCACAAAAAGAGTTGTCATCAAATAACTTTTATATTGAATTAAAAAATATTTTAAAAATATATTACAGTTTTTGATTTACTTCCGTCATTATTGACGGGTTATTGCAAGTGTCTCATAATTCGTACTTGACATACAGCCAGTGATTGTTGAGGAGGTATGGGTAGCGTTGGCGTGGCTGGCAGTCGTTTTCAGGGCTTCATCATGCTGGCAGATAAACACAATTAGTCCTTTTCAGAACTTGCTTTTTATCTACGCCGTACTCCAGTTAAGGGAGTTCACATTATTTTAAATAGTGAATTGCGCTCCAATATAACCAGCGCATCAAAGTCTAGGTTTAAAGCAACATGCTTCGCCACAAGAGGGCAAAACTCTCAAGGAAAACAAATAATATTTCGCCCCACTAAAGTCGCAAATTTAACACTGCTCAAATATAAGCGTCTGTGTTTCATTGACCAATACTCATTATCTTCTGATCGCCTTTCTTTCCGGACCTATCAATCTTCTCTTGCGCTGCTCATTAATTTTACACCAAACATCTGGTTATAGAAGTCACGCTATTATATATAATGTCTTGATCCAACTGCTTTTTTGTTTTGTTTTATACAGTTTAACAGGCAAACCTCTGCTTGGTTACAGACTCCATCATCTCCTGTAAAACTTACATTTTCTCTTCAGAAAACTTGTTGATAGTATTACAAGGTTGCCTTTGTTCTGTAATCCCCAGGTTAAGAGCGGTATTGTGAGAAAAAAGATCACGTGGAGAAGAGAACTGGAGACAGACATAAAGGGGATCAAGATGACATGGAAAGACTTGAAGCTGATGGCACGTGACAGGAAGACTTGAAGCTGATGGCACGTGACAGGAAGACTTGAAGCTGATGGCACGTGACAGGAAGACTTGAAGATGGCACGTGACAGGAAGACTTGAAGCTGATGGCACGTGACAGGAAGATTTCTTCTTCTTCCTCTTCTTCGTCGTTCGTCCTGAAAAGGACGTTGGTTGCGTTGTGTCTGTTTACGCCGGAGCTGTGATATCTGCACCTTTCGGTCGACACATCCTACTTCAGCACGGCAGTTTTTGGGATCGGGTTTGCCTTCCCTCTGCGATCCCTACTCTCTCAGCCAGACTGCAGTGATGCAGACTGTTTCCAGGACCACCACGTGGAGGTGGAGTAGGGTCTTAGTCAGCTCTGGTTCGCTGACTCTGATGCAAGCAGTCAAGCTATGGGTCGCTGACTGCATTCTCTATTGCTGCATCTTTGGGTCCCACAGGAAGACTTGAAGCTGATGGTACGTGACAGAAAGACTTGAAGCTGATGGTACGTGACAGAAAGACTTGAAGCTGAAGGCACGTGACAGAAAGACTTGAAGCTGATGGCACGTGACAGAAAGACTTGAAGCTGATGGTACGTGACAGAAAGACTTGAAGCTGATGGTACGTGACAGGAAGACTTGAAGCTGATGATACGTGACAGAAAGACTTGAAGCTGATGACACGTGACAGAAAGACTTGAGGCTGATGGTACGTGACAGAAAGACTTGAAGCTGATGGTACGTGACAGAAAGACTTGAAGCTGATGGTACGTGACAGAAAGACTTGAAGCTGATGGTACGTGACAGAAAGACTTGAAGATGATGGTACGTGACAGAAAGACTTGAAGCTGATGGTACGGGACAGAAAGACTTGAAGCTGATGGTACGTGACAGAAAGACTTGAAACTGATGTTACATGACAGAAAGACTTGAAGCTGATGGTACGTGACAGGAAGACTTGAAGCTGATGGTACGTGACAGAATGACTTGAAGCTGATGGCACGTGACAGAAAGACTTGAAGCTGATGGTACGTGACAGAAAGACTTGAAGCTGATGGTACGTGACAGAAAGACTTGAAGCTGATGGTACGTGACAGAAAGACTTGAAGCTGATGGTACGTGACAGAATGACTTGAAGCTGATGGTACGTGACAGAAAGACTTGAAGCTGATGGTACGTGACAGAAAGACTTGAAGCTGATGGTACGTGACAGAATGACTTGAAGCTGATGGTACGTGACAGAAAGACTTGAAGCTGATGGTACGTGACAGAAAGACTTGAAGCTGATGGTACGTGACAGAAAGACTTGAAGCTGATGGTACGTGACAGAAAGACTTGAAGCTAATGACACGGGACAGGAAGACTTGAAGCTGATGGTACGTGACAGAAAGACTTGAAGCTGATGGTACATGACAGAAGGACTTGAAGCTGATGGTACGTGACAGAAAGACTTGAAGCTGATGGTACGTGACAGAAAGACTTGAAGCTGATGGTACGTGACAGAAAGACTTGAAGCTGATGACACTGGACAGGAAGACTTGAAGCTGATAGTACGGGACAGAAAGACTTGACATATTGTTGAAGTCCTTTGCTCCTTGGGGAACTGAATGGTGGTGATGATGATGATTAATATCAGTCAAGTCATAACAAAATAGGCCAGTCCAGATTGGGTGCAAAATGGCGCTGAATGGGTCCCGCTTTAGTTGCGAACTAAACATTCATACCTCACAGAAACTGGCGGTAATGATTGAAATAATCCAATATAGGGACAACGCACGGTTCCTGTTGCAAACAATGAATTCTCCCTAGAATCAACAAAGCAGGCCAAGACTGTGGGCCAATGCGAGCCGTCAGAAGGAAATTATTAACTTTAAAGAGACAAAAAAAAAAAATCTTCTCCATGGAAACCCGCGTTGGTGGTAGTGTTTCAATATTAAATATGAAATTCCGGTTAAGAGGGGAAAAAAAGAAGTCATTTCTCATGGGTTTACGGGATAAAATGTCGGGGTTAAAAAGAACTTAATTACATTCCCTTAGCGTTCTTTCACAATTTTATCATAAACGCTTTGACACATAACTAATAAATACACTTTATCTTTGCAATAAATGATATAAATGCATATAGTAAATACAATTAAACTGTTATGCATAAACGGTAGAATGTATACAGTATATAAGCTATACTTTAAACATGATTTTAAATGCATAAATACATTTAGTAAAAGCACTTTAATCTTGTGTTTTAAACGGTGTAAATGAATTTAGTAAAAACACTTTAAGCTGGCGTTCTAAACGGTGTAGATGCATTTAGCAAAAAACACTTTAAGCTTGTGTTATAAATAGTATAAATGTACACAATGTTTTTAAACGGTGTATGCGTAGTTAGTAAAGACACTTTTCAGGTCACAAATGTAAAAGTGTAAATAGTGAAAAAAATTATCAACACAAGTCAAATTCTGGAAGGGGTAGATGAAAGACAAAACGCCATCAATACAATTTTTACAAACGGACGCGACTGGGAACCAGAGGTATCATTCCAACTTTGTTGTTGTGTAGTGTTTGGGCTAAAACATTTTGTCTGAAAATTACAAGAAGAATATGGAGCGGCGTTGGTGTAGTCGTTACCAAATTGCGCTGGCGACCGGGTGACCAGACTCTAATGGGTACTTCCGAAATCGGCGAGTATTTGCCTGAATGGCGAGGGACACCTGTCTCTGTACAAGAAAAAAAGGGATACTTACGTAAAAATAAGTCTCAGGTTAGACATACTAACCTGAGATTTCGCTTCGAGTAATAGCGGGCGTAGGCAAAAAAAAAAAAAAAAAAACAAGAAGAATAGTTGACTTATTTTTTTTTTAAAATTTCAACGGAAGTTTTTTTTTAATGCTCTTTACTTCAAAAATTTTTTTCTGACTATCCTTTAGTCATCCGCAAACTTGGTCTAGTTGTTAAGGTGGTCATTTTGGTTACCTATGGTCACTTCTAGTTGAGCGCATATTGATCGGAGATACTGTAAAAGAGCTATCTGCTTGGGATGGATGGTGGAGAGGGCAAGGAAAGAATTTGGCAGCTGAAGCCAAGAGGAACGCATCAAGATTTTTTTCTTCTAACATCATCATTAATGCTCACTTGGAAATCTCTGGTCGGCAGGTCTGCCGGGTCGTATTGATCACTAGCGGCCGTCCTGGCAGAACTAGATCCCTTATCCCTGTAAATTCTTGTTCCGATAGCTCTCTCATTGATCCCTAACACATGTCTCACAATACACGGCAGATTCCATCAGCTGCTGGGTGACGACGCTGGTCCAAGAGTCTTTGCTGGACTGAGATCTTCAGAAGTGGTCCCTAGGACTTGAAAAACGCTATGGCGTGTGTCTTTGATTTCGTTCATTGAAGAAACAAGATGGACGACAGATAGGAAAAGATGACGGGGGGGGGGGGGGGGGGGGAAGGTAGAATGAGAAGGGCAGGGAATGATTGTTTTCTAGAGATTAGCGCGTGCACCGTTTATTCGCACCATGTAGGTTCAATCTCTGTGAGGGGTAAAGGCAGTAGGGGAAACACTAACTAACTGATTACAATACAGAACGTAGGGAAGCGGTGGGGATAAAAATTTTCAGAAAAGAAACAGGAAGACTAGACCAGGGAGAAACGTGTCCAAAATAGAGTCCGTAAGCTTCCGAGAATCTACACATGTTCACTTTTATGATAAGAAACCACTAGCGGATCTATGAATTGCCCACAGGAGGGGCGATATATCAGACTGATAAGGCTTCTCCATCCCCGTTCCTTATTTACACACATTTTTTAGACAATTTAAAAAAACTAAAATAACGAATTTTGAAAAAAAAAGCGACAAATTGATAGTTTTATTATACAGTGACTCAAAAATGTTCGTTTTTATTTTAAAAATATATATAACTATTTATAACATAATTAAATAAAAGTAAGGTACAACTACTCACAGATAAAATTTGATAAAAATTCATAAAAATTTTATATTACACATACATATTTTTTGCTTGGGATTGGCCACCCGATACAGAAATTGTCCTCCTCTTGTCACAAAGTCCTCTGTGTTTGCGGCACGAGTGAAGTCCCCTTGTGTCGCCTGCACAGCGCCGTATTTTGTCGCATTGTTGTATGGCGGTTCCTATTATTGTCTTTCATTGTCAATAGGCCACTCGCGGTAAAGTTAATGGGCCCATTACGTGGCAGCATCACGCTCCGGTCTACCCAGATGTAAATAGGTACCTCTGCTCTTAAGTTAGGGAAGGTAAAGGCAGATATGATGAGCACTCCCCTTCCTACTTTCATAGAATTGTTGTTGAATGTCTGTGGAATTTCACTTTTTGTCCATGTCCTTCATACGTTCCACCAAAGGCCATAGTCGGTTATAAAGATTTGTTATTTCTTGAGGTTGTGTGCTACCATCGACATTTGCTTTCTGTCATCGCTGTCTGTATTGATTGTTGCCTCGTTCTATTCCACAGGTCTGTGGTTTTCTTCAATAGTATGAAAAGTTAGTTTAGTTGGCTTGGACTTGAATTATATTCTGTAATTTTATAAACATTAGAATTAGGTTATGTAATTTTACCCACAGAAAAGACATGGTCCGCAACCAGACGATAAGTCAAGGCCTAAAAACCCAACCCCTGCAGACCAAAGTAGAACAGTCACAAATGAGATGGTTTGGTCATGTCTGCAGAATGGGAGAAGATCGGCTACCACGGCAAGCATGGGAAACTAAGAGCCAGAGATCTGTGACGTATAATGGAAAAAGAGCCTATAGTAATCTGACAGTCTTTTTGTGACCTCGTAGCGTTCTAAGATTTGCTAGCAAAAAAAAACTAGGCATTTACAACCTGTGTTTACTCACTTTTTCACCCACGCCTCTTTTCTTTGAACATAATCAAACGAAGTTTACAAACTTTCGTGACCTGTCAGTCATAACAGGTAGCGAATCAGGTTTGTTTACCTAGTTCTCTCACGCACGCGAGCTTATCTGTCAATCATACGATACCTGACAGACTGCACGTGAAAAACACAGAGTCTTTGAAGTCCACGAGGGGAGATCCAGGATTTTCCCGTGTGCGCTTTGATGTCGATCACGGACAAAAATCTTCGAGAACCCCGTTAGACGGATATAAGTCTTTGATGGCGGTCGAACGCCCGAGAAAGGCCGACTGTAAACTTTTATCTGGGGAACTCATGTTTCTGATTCTCCTTTACTCACACAATAGTGCGAAAAGTAACATCATCTATAGATCAGAGAAACACAATGATATATAAACTGTGTTTTCTTAAACCTGCTATCAGTTGTCACTCATAATTTTTAGATAGTCTAAGCACGTAGTTCTAGAACTATTGTGGAAAAAGTGTTAATATCATTCGTGGGGATTTTCATTCTGATTTTCTGGTAATAAAATTAGTGCTTACGTGTTTAAACGTGTTAGGCTTTTACCATTATAATTCACTTATATTTTCTAGCTGTTAAAACATTAGTGAAATAAAATAACGCGCAGCTATTTCATATCCGATGTTCAGTTATAATGTTAATTTTCACCACACGCTTTCTCACACAAGAAGAGACGGTTTTAGCTGACTAGGTTAAATGCTAGGCGCGACTGATAGTGACAGAAAAGAATTCACGTTTTATTTCATTGTGCGTATAATAGCTACTTAGCGACGGGCGATAGGGTAGGCTAAAGACACCGTGTGCCTTTTAAATTTAATCAGGACTGACGGAGTGGATAAGAGATCGTCTTGACCCCGTCTGTGTGCATATATGTAGCTATATAGAATAGTAGCATTTTCCCATAAATGTTTCATATATTCCTAGCAGACCTGATCAAGGGCGTCCAGCGGTCTTTTGGTCTTTTTCCTGTTTTACTGATTGGTTAATGTTGTCTTTTTCTTGGCTTGTGCGTCACCAATCTCACTGGTGAGCAAGTTTTGCCAACGATACTTGAGAAACATTTTAACTTATAAATTTTACTGGACTTACAAAACCCAGCAATCTTTTTTTCAATTTAATCAGCCCACTGGGGTGCGAAAAAAATAACACTTATTCCCGACTTCTGACAGTCGTATACAAGCGAAGCAACCAGAAATTTACGCTGTTTCAGAATCGGCGCTCTAACATAGAGTGTCCGATAGGATTATCAATCATCATCATATGTAACATTTTTAGCAACCAGGGATCTCCCTATACTGGAAGTATTTTCCTCTTTTAACTATGAAACCCAAGATCACGTTTTTCTATATCAACTATTGGCGGTGACATTTTGTCCATCCAGGAAAAAACCCACACCAGATTCGGCGTTCACCTCACTAGTCTTTATGTGTAGAGGATGGACTGGGGCCACTTTGGGAATTAAACCTGACGTTTTTTATATTCAGGATAATTGTATTTCCAAGGGATATCACCAAAAGTAGGTAAGAGTGATTGAGTGGCCACTGTATGAAAGAGAGAGTGAATATGTTTCTTTGTTACAGGTACTTTACCAACATTGGAGTTTGCTTAAAGTTGTTAACTTTACTGGGTAGCCTATAGTAGGAACCTGTTTACCTTACCGTCTACTCTGTAACATAGTGCATACCTTCGAACTTTGGGTTATTAACTTTTGGGTTCTTTTTCTCCAGAGGGGGAGGGCACATTTATTCTGCTATTTCATATGTATGTAAATCTGATTTTATTTGATCTTTCTTTAGATATTTGATGTTGTCAAGTTTAAATGATAATAAACAACAAAAGAAACTTAACTTTGTGTGTTGGTCAGACCCATACCCAATTAACCGTAGTTTTTCACGTTTATGTGTCTTATTGTCAGATAGCTGTGTGTGTGTGGAGTTAAACTTATATTTATATATATGAGGAGGGCAAGGTTGTCTTGTACTAAATTATAGTCGTATTGATAGGCTAGAATAGAGAAACTTACTTATTCCATAGACATATTTTGTTCCTTAACTTATCACCCGTGAAATCTATTTCTCACACCTTTTTCTCACGTACTTATCACCATCCACTCTACTCAGACGGGACAAAAATAACTCACAACTTATCTGTACGACAGGATCCAGACCTCAAGCACGACCCAAAGTCCGCTCGGAGGACACCATTAGACAATCTTTGAAGGACCGAGGACTAAAATGGAACCAAGCCAGGAGGAAGACAGCCGATAGAATAGTATGGCGCTCTCTCTAACAAATCTCTACACCTCACGGTAGAAGAGGAACGACTAAGTAAGTAAGTAATTTTACCCACATTAGAATTGGATTATGTAGTTTTAAATTAGAGTGTCTTGTATATAAATAAAACTGCCTGGGGTATTATTAGTTTTTTTCCCATCGATATAACAAATAGTTTATGTAGACCTGAGTGATGACTATGCACCAAACATTTGACATGGGTTATTTGTCAAAGCTGTTAGCTGTCCTCTGCCCTTTTGATCTTTCCATTGTATGCAAGCTTCCAATGTGTGCAAGCTTCCTTTGTGTGCAAGCTTTTATTTTGTGCAAGCTTCCATTGTGTGCAAGCTTCCATTGTGTGCAAGCTTCCATTGTGTGCAAGCTTCCATTTTGTGCCGGCTTCCATTATGTGCAAGATTCCATTGTGTGCAATCTTCCATTGTGTGCAAGCTTCCATTGTTGCAAGCTTCCATTGTGTGCAAGCTTCCATTTTGTGCAAGCTTCCATCGTGTGCAAGCTTCCATTGTGGGCAAGCTTCCATTGTATGCAAGATTTCATTGTGTGCAAGCTTTCATTTTATGCAAGCTTCCATTGTGTGCAAGTTTTCAATGTGTGCAAGCTCCATTGTATTTCTAAAATGTAATCTGGTAGCTGCAATTTTTGTGTTTATTCAGGTGTCACTAATTTCTTTATCAATAATTGTCTAAGATAAACGTCCTGCTATGAACAATAAACAAATCCCACCACCTATTCGGAAAATTATAGAAAATGCACGCACTAGACCGATAAAAGCTAAATTCAACACCAATTTTAAAAAAAGCGTGCAGGTCTTTCATATTTTTCGTGGTACAATGACCATAAGTCATGATATGTTTGACTACAGAGATCCAACCAAGCTAACATGGAATAGAAAGAAATGAAATGACCACAAGAGAAATAGCGCCATCTTCAGGACATGCAGCCAAAAGAGCACAACAGAATTATGTTCTTGTCATATTTTGGCGGGTTACTTGCTCGTATTTACTCTGATATTTCCGCCATGATTTTAATTTCCTTTTGTATTTATCTGCTTTCACTTGACGCATCCTTGTCGGCAGGTGCGGACTAAACGTTGGGCATTTTGTGCGTCGCATGAGTGCCTACATCTGGGATTTAAACATTTAGAATCAGTAATCAATGTGCCAGGGGAACTAGATATGAGAATACGACACTGGAGATGGACAGGACACACACTGAGGAAACACGATGATAGAATTACCAGGCAGTCATTATTCTGAGTACATGAATCTTTTCCACATTATTTTTTTGTCGTCCACCTGCAAACGTTTGCGATACTGACAGAAAGTAAGGCGCAGGAACGGAATACTGACAGGGATATCTCACATCAGTGCATTGCCAGAGATTTCTCACATCAGAGCATTGATAAAGATATTTTACATCAGAGCATTGATAAAGACATCTCACATCAGAGCATTGCCAGAGATGTAACCCATGAGAGCATAGCCAGAGATATCTCACATCAGAGGATTGATAATTATAGTAAATCACGCATCAGAAAAGGCATTGTAAATAACAGTGCTGTCACAAAGACTGTACTCGAAATCCCCTTGTTTTCTACTGCGTAAGCAAATTGTAACGTTTCACGTTGATATTAAAGGCCTTCTGCAACATACACGCGTTTCGAAACAGGAGGTAGAAAATACATATTTTGAACGCAGCCACGTAGCTCTTTTAAATTTGGATATTTGGGTTCCTTAGGGTTTGCTGACAAAGAATATGTAAAACGTTACGCAAATAGTCTAGGAATTAACAAGTTATAACCAAAATAAAATATTGGGGATGCCTGACAGCATGAAATCATTTCTGCTCATAAAATTTTTTTTATAACATGTTTGAAAAAACCTTGCGTTACAGAAATAGCCTACCATGTAAACTCCAAATTGATTGGAGCGCAACAAATGAAAGACGAACCACGATTGGTCGGACTATAAATACTATCTTGGTTGTTAGGGAGACGTAGAAAGGTAACATTTTTTCAAACACTTGTCGAAACGTGGCCTCATTGGCTAGACTCGCTGATATACTCACTTAGGAGCGTTAGTTCGAGACCACTAGTGCAAATAATCTTGATAAAGCAACAGTGCGTTGAAGCCAGCTCATGGTTGTGTTAAATAAAAGCCTGGAACATAAGCAGATGGGAATTTGTGCCAGTAATTGTGCCAGAATTCATTGCTAATCAACGTATCTGTGTTTATTTCCATGAAATTGTGGTAAGCTTGAACCATTCAGTATCTTTTAATGAAAATTGAATGTAAATTGTTAATTTATGCCTGTATATATATGTGTAGTTCAGTGGCAAACAGGAGATAAAGCCTATAATGCTCCAGCCTGAACAGAGGGTGTCGGAGGGAAGTAAAACGGCATGGAATGGCCAAATAGTACACTGACACCTGGATGATTGATTAGACAGAAATAATGCTGGAAGTGCAGAGGCGTAGTGACCATTAAGGAGGTAAATACTGGTATAAAGTATTTCAGATGAAGCTGACAGTTGGCCTAACGCTCTGAACTCAATGTTTGTGTTGTGTTGTGATCAGTGTGACTTAACATTCTTAATATCAGGAACTGAGAACATCTCCAATACTAGTCCCTAAAGACAAACTATTGAAGTCATGATGACAAATACCAACAGAGCTTGAACAAAACAAAACCAGTATTACCTCATTTTACTACTACACAACTGACACACATAGGATATTTGTAATAATATATGTCACTACTATATTCATATTGGTAAATTCTGTACATATAACTTGTAATTTAAATTGATTGTGATTCCTGGTTCCCTTGTAGTTGAATCAGGACACATATTCATTCATGCCAGTAATGAATACATATTGTTATTTGAAAAGTTATCAGTGACTCTTTTAAGATATCCTTGTAGAGTGTTATATGTATGTGAGTGTCACAGTGTTGTCAAGTGTAGTGGATTAAATTAAATTGTTTATCTGTCTGTTGTTGTGACTTACACTTCATCATACACATACCCTAGACACATAACGTAGTCATCACACTATTCCAGAATAATTCTGACTGAGATATATAGATATGTGGTAGCAAGTAAGGTTATCTATAATACACTACTCTTAATAGATATAGATACCTTCACAGCTGATCTCAGTCAGTACACTAAGTCCCTTATAAATATTTATAACATCCCACTTCACCACATATATCTCATATCAGAGCATTGCCAGAGATATCTCACATTAGAGCATTGATAAAGATATCTCACATCAGAGCATTGATAAAGATATCTCGCATCAGATCATTTATAAAGATATCTCACATCAGAGCATTGATAAAGATATCTCACATCAGAGCACTGATTGAGATATCTCACATCAGAGCATAGCCAGAACTTTCTCACATCACAGCATTGATAAAGATATCTCCAATCAGAGCATTGATAAAGATATCTCACATCAGAGCATTGCTAGAGATATCTCACATTAGAACATTGATAAAGATATCTCATATCAGAGCATTGATAGAGGTATGTCATATCAGAGCATTCATAACGTTTTCTCACATCAGAGCATTGCTAGAGATATCTCACATCAGAGCATTGATAAAGATATCTCATATCAGAGCATTGATAAAGTTTTCTCAAATTACAGCATCGACAGAGATATCACATCAGAACATTGATACATATATCTCACATCAGAGCATTAAATAAAGATATCTCACATCAGAGCATTGGTAAAAATATCTCACATCAGAGCATTGCTAGAGATATCTCACATTAGAACATTGATAAAGATATCTCATATCAGAGCATTGATAGAGGTATGTCATATCAGAGCATTCATAACGTTTTCTCACATCAGAGCATTGCTAGAGATATCTCACATCAGAGCATTGATAAAGATATCTCATATCAGAGCATTGATAAAGTTTTCTCAAATTACAGCATCGACAGAGATATCACATCAAAACATTGATACATATATCTCACATCAGAGCATTGAATAAAGATATCTCACATCAGAGCATTGTTAAAGATATCTCACATCAGAGCATTTATAAAGATATCTCCCAGCAGAGCATTGGTAAAGATATCTCGCATCAGAGCATTGCCAGAGATATCTCACATCAGAGACATCTCCCATCAGAGCATTGACAAAGATATCCACAACAGAGCATTGACAAAGATAGCTCACATCAGAGCATAGATTGAGATATCCAACATCAGAGCATTGATGGAGATATTTCACACCCGAGTATTGACAGAAATATCTCACATCAGAGCAACGAACTCGTATCAGGAAGAATGTTTTCTCAAATCCAGGGCTGCAATGAGAATGAGTCTTAAGCAGACGTGATGACCAGTTTATCGATAAAACCAGCACAGAGATCTATCAATGTTGGGTACTCAGGCCAAACGATTTTCGGAGTATATTGTCGTGTCCGAGTGTCAGATCTATCAACCTGTTGTGTATGTTCAATTTATTTTTGTTCTTTTTTTCTTTCTGTTTGTCTGTCTTCCTTTCTACCTTTTTTTCTTTCTTTGCTCCTTTCTTGTTTTTCTGTCTTTAGTTGTGATTGCAGCCTTTCGGTTAATGTCATGGCTCTTCAAGCAAGTTGATTTCCTCGCGTTACACGATTTCTTCATTGCTGGTATTCCTGTTGTGTTTTTAATATTGTCAGTAAACTTTATTATATTTTTAAAAGTGGTTGACAAACAAAAAAGTTATTAACGTTTTTTTATTTTTAAAAAAATGGGGTCAAAACTGGAACATTGGATATTTTCTTTTGACAACGAATTTGTCGAGCGTTTATGTGTTTGTGTATATCATGTATACGTTCAGAAACATATAGAAAACTACTTTTGAGATGACAGAAAATTCATTGACGATGTGTCAGAAACGCCTTGCACGCGCTCCAGTGTACCCAGCTGTAAGTTGGCTCCTATCTCAGCTCTTGAGTTAAGGAAGGCAAAAGCAGCAAGGAAGGAAACTGATCATCCCGTTTAAAAAGGCTGGACCTAGTTTAATGAATTTAACATTTCTCTCCCCTACGGCCGTATCTGCGTTGGGAATACCTTTATTGTATACATGTATAACATTTTAGTTTGTAAGTTTTATCTGTAAAACTATCTGGCTTGCGTATGTGCATATGAAATACAATTTAGGAATAAATAGAGAATTACTGAAGCAGATCAAAATTTAGACAGCTAACATATTTTGGCACTATAAAAAGACAACACCTTGCTTGACGATAATAGAAACAAAAAGTTGAAGTCCAACTTGAAAGAGGTAGACAGCTCTGTTTAGTGGAAAGATAACATCAAGAGATGGACAGGAGTCTATCAGAGTGCACCATGAAGACATGAGACAAAAGACGTTGGAGATCCATTGCAGTCGACCTTCAATTGGAGACGGCAGTTGATTATGATGCTGATATAAAATAATTAATTTGAAGGTGTATACACAAAAGCCTTCAATCGAGTCTGGCATGAAGGCTTATGGCAAATAATGAGAAAATTCAATTTTGATACCAACATCATAGATATAATTGAAGCACTATACAAGGACGCAAGCAGTGCTGTTTTTGCGAACAATGACATTGGAGAATTTTTCAAAACAACTGAAGGAGTTCGTCAGGGATGTATCCTGTCCCCAGTGCTCTTTAATATATATCTAGAACATATTATGCAGGAGGCTCTCTACGATTACAAAACAACCATATCGATAGGAGGCCGACCTCTTTGCAATCTAAGTTTTGCTGATGATACCGATCTTATAGCTGGAACAGAATCAGAACTTCAAGACCTTACCTCTAGACTGGAGAAAGTAACAAGAACGTATGGGATGGAAATTAATATAGAAAAAAAGCAAGATATTGATGAATAGCCATAAGAAACATGTTCCGACCAACATTACGTTAAATGGGCAAACGTTAGAATTAGTGAACACCTTTAAATATCTGGGGTCCACTCTATGTGGTGATGGAAGATCAAGTAAAGAAATCAAGACAAGACTTGAGATGGCCTCAGCTGCCATGACAAGGCTGAATGTGATCTGGAAAAGTAACATCAGTTTTCCTGTGAAGATCAAATTATTTAAATCACTTGTATTATCTATTCTCTTTTATGTGTGGGAGGGCTGGACACTCACTGCAGATACGGAGCGAAGGATTCGGGCTTTCGAGTATAAAAGTTATAGAAGAATTTTGCGCATTTGCTATAAAGAGCACAAAACAAATGTCTATGTTAGAAAGAAAATAAACACGTATGCAGGCCACCAAGAACCACTTTTGTCAGTAGTGAAACGTCGAAAGATATATGGTTTGGGCATGTAAACTCGTCATGACTCCCTTTCGAAAACGATCCTCCAGGGAACAGTCGAAAGTAAACGGAGAAGAGGAAGGCAAAGAAAATCCTGGGCTGATAACATCAAAGAATGGGCAGGGCACAGTTTTTCCACACTTGTACGCATTGCTGAGGATAGAGAGCAGTGGAGGACCCTGTCTGCTTCCACAATGGCACCCCTACGACCCACGACGGATTACGGGTTGAGATGATGAGATGATGACACAATTGTTATTATTAAATTTTTTTTTGTTAATTGTGATTTGTTTTTCCTCGTTGTTAGCTGAAGCTAAAGAAGACATTTTAATACAAGAAACAACAGGTATCATTAAACTTGTCTCTTCTGAAATATTACAACTTGTTTTGATAAACCCGATATTGTTAGTGACAATTAGTTTCTGTCTGAATATCACATAATTATTGATCTTCTATTTTTGAAATAATTCCCAACCAAAGAACATTGGCCTGAAATTTTTAACAGCTTCCCTTGTAATCTTATCAGAATATTAGTCAGAATCTCTATATACGTTTGTGATATTATTATGCATATACATTAGAATTCCCAAAGCCTTTTTTTAAACATTTATTTAAAAGTATTAATTAGCATCGTTAAATAGTCAAAGACCAGAACTATATTTTTTTTTTTTTGAATTTTTAAAAGTGGTTGACAAACAAAAAAGTTATTAACGTTTTTGTATTTTTAAAAAAATGTGGTCAAAACTGGACATTTGTTATTACAATTTTATGTACCCTAAATGGCACTGAAATTTCAAATATCTTTTGAAAGTCATAAAAACTGAGTTTTAATGCAATCTAAACGAATATTGGCACATGTACATATATTGAAGGTTAGAAAACGAGTAAGTTACCCGCCAAAACATGACGAGGAAAAACACATTTTTGTTCGCTTTTTGCTGCATGCCCTGATGACGGCATTATATTCTCCTGTGGAATCTTGGGAAGAGCTACGTCATTGTGTCAACAGGTGCACAATCTAGTTCATATGCCGGAACTCACCAGAAATAGCTTGCAACTTTGGTGGGAAAAGATGTTACTTATGAGGCAATTCTGTAATAAAGGAATTCTTTGTGCTACTGCAGGTTGCATTCAGCTTGCGTATTACGCCAAATTTTTGCCGGGAAACTATGGACCGTTTGGAAATGTTACAAATGTTGTAATAGTGGCATCAATATGTATATCAGTAGCAGATTTAACCGAAATATATCAGTATGCGCTGTAGCACGAAGAGACGCTCAGGAAAGAGTCTTATAGAGTATCTTCAGAGGCAAAAGACGCTGGAGATGTATTGTAGGTGATGTTCAATGCGGAGATGGCGGCTGATCTGTAATATGACACGTCGAAGACAATGAAGACCAATCACATTCGGGATTGTGCATAGTTTATATATATATTAGAAAATCGCCCGCCAAAGAGCGATTGGAGAATAACTGTGGAAAACGAAGCCAACACCAACCCGGATTTCATGGGCAGAGTAGAAGGAAACGGTGCAGACTATAAATCTTTAGAAAGCAACAGTTGCAACCCAACTTCGTCAACGAAGAGGGTTGCTGCTGATCGCCATCGTTTCTACTTGTCATTTTTGCTCCCTATAGAGAACGGAGTCAACAATGTATTAGCCCCTTGCAGGAAGCCAGCACCAAGCTATGACGAGCGCTTACAGCGGTGATTTCTATAGCAGTTTGTCTTACATGATGGTCTCGTCATAAACCGTCGGGAACTACACGGGCTATGTTGAAGGGAATAATGCCAGGGTGGTTTCTAGGATCCGTTATTGAGAAGGAAGCAATAGACAAACACACTGCACTGCAAAGCGTGCCGTAAAGTCGTCGAAGGAGTATTGTGCGTGGGGTTAGGGACTTCAGTATATAAAACAACCTGTTGAAGAAATTACCACTGCAAGATCACGTGTAGTGCTTTTGCCCTAGCATTCTGCTCGGCACCAACAGCAGTGGCACCCCAGTGCTCCTCGAGGAGGGAAGGAGAGAAAGAGCAAAGTAGATTTTTAATTAATTCGTTACGATTATACTCCTTTAGAGCTAGGTTCCTCAAAACACTCAGCCAAGTCGTTCTATCCTTTTCCATCTTTATAAGGTGTTTTTATTTATTCTTTATCATTGTATATTTTTCCACCATGTCTCTTCGTCCTGTGATTTTTGGTCTTCCTCTATAGCGGCTACTTCAGCAGGCGACTTCAGCATGCTACTTCAGCAGGCTACTTAACACACGGACGTACAAGATCTGTAATTTTGTCTTACCATTCGACCAGTCTGTCCGCACTTAGACATATTCAGAAATACCACTTTAGGATCTTTACGTCACGTTATCAATACAGACTTGTGAGGACTGTATTTTGTGATCATTAGCCTACAATTTCAAAGTGGAAAAAGAGAGAAAGAAAATGGCGGAGAGATGAGAAAAAAATTATGAAAGCGAAGAGCGAGAGAGACATAGGAAAATAGGAGAGATAGATAAATAGATAGATAGACAGAGCGAGAGAGAGAGTGAGTGTGTGAGACAGAGAGAGAGAGAGAGAGAGAGAGAGAGAGAGAGAGACATGGAATTATTATAAGAATGAATACTTCTTTGAAACCACCGAAAACGGTAAAGTATAAAAGTCTGGTTATGGTTCAGTCAAGCATTATGATGTGTCTTGATAGAACTGGTCTCAGTACAAGTCTTGCTGGCCAAGGTTAAACACTCCAGCTCTGTATCGAAGACGCTTTTGTCTGCGGGCACTGGGCCGCTCTTTATTGAATTCTCTTAAACCCACAAGCAGGACAAGCGGATCTCGCTTCTGGCAATGACTCTGGAACTTGTGTGCTTGAGATACGTAGAAATAATGTCATCATGGCCGCACACAAAAATGCTGCCCTTCTCCAAGTTCTCAAACGTCTGTGCAACGGTTCATTTCATCCTATTCGTAATACCTCGTCTACGCTCCATCCCTCGCCACCACCACCTATTTTGTCAGCACAACACGTGACACTTCCCACACTGTCCATGTTGAAATCCAAGAATAAAAAAGCCGAAGCTAAGGCGACATGTTTTTATAAGAATTTTGTCTTCGATGTGACGCAGGATAATAAATGTGACATGTGTTTGTTCGAGCAAAGTAATAAATATGAAGTAATTTATTATAAGTAATAAATGTGATGTGTGTTTGTTACTAGCTTCTCATAGAAGTGACGTCTGATAATAAATGTGAAGTGTGTTTGTTACTAGCTTGTCATAGAAGTGACGTCTGATAATAGATGTGAAGTGTGTTTATTACTTGCTTGTCATAGAAGTGACACATAATAATAGTTGTGAAGTGTGTTTGTTACTGCTTTGTCATGGAAATGACGCAGGATAATAAATGTGTAGTGTATTTGTTACTAGCTTGTCATAGAAGTGACGTCTGATAATTAATTTGAACTGTCTGATAATAAGTGTGAAGTGTGTTTGTTACTAGCTTGTCATAGAAGTGACGACCGATAACACAGCCCTACCAAAAAAAAAAGTGTTTGTTGGTGCCAAACATTTTACTCTTGATTGTACATAAATGAGGCCTGCTCAATCCAAATATCACATTTACTTGTCTGTAGCAGCTCTAGTTTTTGAGATACAGACATTTTTGTATTTTATTAATACAGGGTAGTGATCACTTCCAATCTCTGGCCCCCTCCAGACTCTTGCATCTCGGACATATCTGAATGAGCTTCTCCGAACAATGGCGTAGTCGATCACTGACTTCTCATTCAAACGAACAACTGAAAGAGTTGCTCAGCCTAGGAACTGCCCAACATCACGCAAGAAACCAAGTAAACGAGCAGGAGAAATGAGCATTAGGACCTACAAGCTGAGAGAGCCAGAAATTAAGACCAGATATCAGGGGCTTATTGCTACAGCAGTGAGCAACACAGAAGAGCGACCTGATGACTTGGAAACCCTCTGGAATAAATTCAAGGATATCATAAAGACAGCTGCTGCAGAAGCATGCGGTGAAGTCCGACTTGGGAACCAGAGAAAGAGGACACCTTGGTGGACAGAGGAAGTCAAAGAGAAAATAAGAGAGAAGAAAATGGCATGGAAACAATACTTAGGAGCTAAAAACACAACAGGACAAATGGAAAATATAGAGAATATGTGACACTCAGAACAGAAGCAAAGAACAAAGTGCTAGCAGCAAAACAGAAGTCCTGGGAAGAATTTGGAGAAAAGCTAGAAAAAGATGCACAAGAAAACCAGAAATTGTTCTATAAGACCCTAAAGAACATGAGGAAAGAAAAACAATGCCCTCTCAAATTTATAAAGGACAAGCAAGGCAAATTGCTTACTGCCCCGAAGGAAGTAATGGAAAGATGGAAAGAATATTTCTCAGAACTCCTGGATGGTGAGCATGATGAAGCATCAGAAATGATAACCACTAACACAGAAGAGGAAACCAATGATGGTGAAGATGACATAAAGATGGAAGAACTGAGGGCAGCACTAGAGAAAATCAAGATGGGCAAAGCAGCAGGGCATGATGGTATAACACCAGAAATGGTTAAGTACATGGGAGCATCAGGCGACCTATTACTCTTAAAGGTCCTACAGGCAGCATGGTGCAACAAGACCATACCAAAGGATTGGGAGATTGCCATCATAACACCAATTTTCAAAAAGGGTGACAATCGACAATGTGGAAACCATAGAGGCATATCCCTTCTCAGTGTCCCTGGTAAAATCTACTCTAGAATCCTAGAGCAGAGACTCCGACGCCTAGCTGAGCCACAATTGGATGAGGTCCAGTGCGGATTCCGAGCAAACCGAAGTACTCAAGACCTAATCTTCACACTCAGACAGCTGAGTGAAAAGGTCCTTGAGTATAAGAGTGAGATCCATCTTTGTTTCATAGATCTGGAAAAGGCGTTTGACAGGGTCCCCTGGAGCAAACTTTGGGACTGTTTGGCAAGGAAGAATATTCCAGCACCTCTGATTCATGCTATACAGAGCTTCTACAAGTCTTGCAGAAATTATGTGAGGACAGCAAACCATAAGTCAGAAGAGTTCAGGACCACCACTGGTGTAAGGCAAGGTGATATCCTATCACCTTACCTCTTCATACTCCTTATGGACGATGTCATCAAGGCATGTAAGGAGAGAGAACAAGAAAGTATTCAGTGGGGTACTGGAAGATGAGACAGGTCTATATTTCGGAGCTGGCATTTGCTGATGATGTTGCCCTGATTGCTAAATCAGAGGCACATCTCCAATCCAACCTGCAAGTCTGGAAGGAAGAGCTGGAGAAGAGAGGGATGGTCATAAGCAGCTCTAAAACAAAATCCATGGTGATATCACGAGAAGAAAGAATACATCAGATTAAGTTGGGAGAACAGGTCCTGGAGCAGGTCGACCACTTTAAATATCTCGGAGCTATTATAGACCGAAAGGGAGGCATCAAAGAAGAGTTGGCCACTCGGAAAGCAGCGGCTGGGAGACTTTTTTCAGGCCATAAATCGTGGATTCCTCAGTAAGAAAGAAGTTGGTAAGAAAACGAAGATGGCTGTATACCGCTCCACCTATGTCCCAGTCTTGACATATGGATGCGAGTCGTGGGCAATGACTACAACCCACAAAAGCCAGATCCAAACCTCAGAAATGAGGTATCTGAGGAAAGTGGTTGCAGTAACAAGAAGAGACATGGTCCGCAACCAGACGATCCGTCAAGGCCTAAAATCCCATCCGCTGCAGACCCAAATAGAACAGTCCCAACTAAGATGGTTTGGCCATGTCTGCAGAATGGGAGAAGATCGGCTACCACGACAAGCATGGGAAACAAAGAGCCAGGGATCCAGACCTCCAGGACGACCCAGAGTCCGCTGGGAGGACAATATTAGACAATCTTTGAAGGACCGAGGACTAGAATGGAACCAGGCCAGGAAGAAGACAGCTGATAGAATGGTCTGGCGCTCTCTCTTCCAAACCTCTACACCTCACGGTAGAAGGGGAACGACTAAGTAAGTAAGTAAGTATTAATACAGGGTGACCCCCCCCCCAAAAAAAAAAAAAAAAAAAAAAAAAACGGGCCAGCGCGCGCACTTTTTGTGCGCTCGCGGGCCCGTTTTTTTTTTTGGGTCACCCTGTATTATTACAATATTTTCTATATAAGGCTATGTAAAAAAACTATTGCTATCTAGTCCTTTACAAAAGAAAACTGCTTGTTTACTCTCAGTTTCAGTTTTCCAAGAATCTTCCCACAATTGCCTTTTTTTGATTTTAAGCCACTGCATGCATGTTAGTATGCTACTTGTTTTATTACACTTCTAACAGAGAATGGCATCACCTTCAAGAAGCGCATGTTTTCTTTCACTGCATTTATTTTGTTATATTTGTGGAGAGTACACTTTCAAAGAAGAACAGAGGAAGCATATTACTGTTGTTGTGAAAAAGGCATACTTTGCTTACTTTAAAGTAAAACTAGGTGACCAGGACAAGTCTTGGGCTCCTCATATTGTTTGCAAAACATGTGTTGAACACCTGCGACAGTGGACTTGTGGGAAAAGAAAATGTTTAAAATTTTGAATTCCAATGGTTTGGAGAGAGCCCAAGAACCACTATGATGACTGTTATTTCTGTGTTGTGAATATTAAGGGAATTAATGGAAAAAATCACAAAAAGTGGAAATATCCAGATTTAGATTCTGCTAGGCGACCTGTTCCACACGGAGATGACATACCAATTCCAACTTTCAGTCAGATTTCGGATTCCCTGCTAGAAGATGAGACAGCAGTGGCATGTGGAACGACAAGTGACAGTGATAGTGATTTTGAAGATGATTTTTCAGATGCTCAACACTTCGACCAGCTTGAACTAAATGATCTAATCCGAGATCTACAAGGTATATCTCTCCAAGGAATCTTCACAACTTTTGGCTTCAAGATTGAAAGAAAAAAATTACTGACTGCTGAAACAAAGGTTACATTTTATCGCAGCAGAGAGCAAGGTTTTATTCCATTCTTATGTAAAGAAAACAACCTTGTGTTTTGTACTAATGTAGGAGGTCTTGTTAACAAAATGGGTGTAAGTTATACACCAGATGAGTGGCGACTTTTCATTGACAGCTCTAAAAGAAGTGTGAAGGGTGTTCTCTTACACAATGGTAACAAATATGGCTCAATTCCAATTGCTCATTCTACTACAATGAAGGAGGAGTATGCTACAATAAGCACAGTTCTGGAAAAATTGAAGTATTTAGAACATAACTGGATGGTTTGTGTAGATCTTAAAATGATGAACTTCTTGCTTGGCCAGCAAATGGGATTCCCCAAATATCCATTCTTTATATGTTTGTGGGATAGCAGGGCAAAAGATATGCACTGGACAAAGAAACAGTGGCCGTTGAGGGATGAATTTAAAGTTGGAGAAAAAAATATTGTCAATAAGCCTCTCATTTATCGAAAAAGAGTTCTACTGCCACCATTACATATAAAGCTTGGCTTGATGAAGCAATTTGTTAAGGCATTGAACAAAGATGGTACCTGTTTTAATTACTTATGCAGAAAGTTTCCAGAATTGAGCATAGACAAACTTAAAGCTGGAATTTTTGATGGACCTCAAATTAGAAAGTTAATAAACGATCCAAATTTTATTGATTCCATGAACAAAACAGAGTCCACAGCCTGGTCATCATTTGTTTTAGTTGTGCAAAACTTTCTGTGTAACTTTAAAGCAGACAATTATTCTGAATTAGTTGGAAACATGCTGTCGAGTTTTTCTGAACTTGGATGCAACATGAGCATAAAATTGCACTACCTCCATAACCATTTACATTTATTTCCGGAGAATCTTGGCGACTTTAGTGTGGAGCAAGGTGAAAGATTTCACCAAGATATAAAAACAATGGAAGAGAGATACCAGGGACTTTGGGATGCCCACATGATGGCAGATTACTGATGGACCCATAAGCGTGACTGTCCGGGCATATCACATTCCAGGAAGTCCTCGAAAAGATCCTTTTTGCGTGTTGACTAAACAAGTGCTAGTGATGAAGTTTTATTACATTTTTGGTAATATATGCACAGTAATTACATATAATATGAATGCAGACTAAAGTCAAAATGCCACTGATAGCACCTAACTCTAGGATTGTACATAACAATTGCCCTACTAATATGGTCATTCTTAGTTATCTCAAAAACTAGAGCTGATAGAAAAAATCTGATTACATTTTTGAAATCAGCAACCCAAAATTACCCAAGAACAGCTATAAAATTTAAGGCACCAAAATGTGTGTATACCAGTGTAATAAATGTGAAGTGTGGTTGTTACTAGCGTGTCATAGAAGTGACGCAGGATCATAAATGTCAAGTGTGTTTGTTACTAGCTTGTCACAGAAGTGATGCATCATAATAAAGGTGAAGCGTGTTTGTTACTATCTTGTCATAGAAATGACGCAGGATAATAAATGTGAAGAGTGTTTGTTACTAGCTTGTCATAGAAGTGAGGCATGATAATAGTTGTGAAGTATGTTTGTTACTGCTTTGTCATGGAAATGGCGCAGGATAATAAATGTGTAGTGTATTTGTTACTAGTTTGTCATAGAAGTGATATCTGAAAATAAATGTGAACTGTGTTTGTTACTTGCTTGCTATAGAAGTGACGGCTGATAATACACGTGAACTATGTTTGTTACGAGCTTGTCATAGAAGTGACGTCTGATAATAAATGTTAAGTGTGTTTGCTACTAGCTTGTCATAGACGGGACGCTGGATAATAAATGTGAAGTGTGTTTGTTTCTAGCTTGTCATAGAAGTGATGCTGGATATCAAATGTGAAGTGTGTTTGTTACTAGCGTGTCATAGAAGTGACGCAGGATAATAAATGTGTAGTGTGTTTGTTACTATCTTGTCATAGAAGTGACGCAGGATAATAAATGTGTAGTGTGTTTGTTACTATCTTGTCATAGAAGTGACGCAGGATACGAAATGTGAAGTGTGTATGTTACTAGCTTGTCATAGAAGTGACGCATGATAAGAAATGTGAAGTGTGTATGTTACTAGCCTGTTATACTTCTTTTGTTCTTCGTTCACCTTTCAACTACCAAAGGTGCACAGGCTTTCAACAAACATATGCCAAGTCATCCTTCCCTGTGCCATCAGCTTTCCGTCATGCCTGTCTCCAGTTGTCTTCTCCACGTGTTCTTTGGTCTTCCTCTGAATATTCCAGAACAAGGATTGTCTGGTAACTGACCTAGATTTAATCTGTGCTCTTTCTATCTCCAGCGTCTTCATCTCATTTCTTGTTCCGCTGACGCTTGTATTGTTCTTGTCAGTTGTTCCCCATTAGTGATCTTTCAGGATGGCAGTCTGCAGTATATAATGCTTTACTGTCAGAATTAAATTTAATTAAGCTACAACCGCTCTCCACTATAATTTTTTTTCTTCTGATTCACCCCATGCCTTCATCAAACAGATCTTTTGATACAAATAGTTTCAGTTAAATTTTCAATTGGGAAAAACTAAAAAAGCTCACTTTACTTTTTAATTTAAAGAATTTATACGCCTTATTTAATTGAAATTATTTTTTGCCAGTATACCAACACTCGCTCTACAATTAAAACTAGAAATTTATATATACTATATATGGTTACCAGCCCCACTCACCATATCATATTAGAGGTCTTTACGACATGCATTAGTGTGCAACAGTCTTATTCCATCTTAATCTTTTCACAGACTCCAGGCAGTTGAACATGCCATGTAGAAATTAGACATTGTTTTGTGGAATATTGTGACATTCACCCAGGTCCTAGTCAGGGTCATACACTATTTCTGAAGATTTGTGTTCAAATCCGAAACAGCTAAACTACTTTTTCAATGGTCATTAATGTAAACTATTCAGCTTTTGCTCTCCTGAATTTTTATATTATTTTCTCATCACCTACTGATGTTTTCGAACAATCAAAAACAAAAAACAAAACAAAAAACAAAAAAAAAAAGTTTTTTTATAGTCTTGTTTAAACTCATCTTTTGAAATAGTTTCTGTTATTATAAATCAAAATTCACACTCACACACGCGGCACACATATATCTTACTTTTTTTTTTTTTTATAGAAATTTTGCCTCGTTTTGGCGAGGCGCGTCCCGTTCAACCTAGTCGGTTATATAAGGCCGCATGTCCACATATAAAAGACCTTTAGGTGTGGAGAATTAAAGTTTTTTTTAAATATTTTTCTCAGTTTTTACTGATTTTTGTTGTCGGTACAAAGATCTAGTATGTGTGAGTGTGTGTGTGTGTATGTATGTGTTTGATCTAGGAGTAGATTTGTGTTCGTGCAAGATTTTACGAAATATGGTGAAATTTAGCGTTAATCAAAATTTTTATACCAGGGGATCATTACCAGCTTACAGGTTTTGTCATAGGATCTTTCCTGCATTGTGCTATGTGTGTGTATATATATATTAACACACTAATGTGGGGCTAGTAACACTGGCTTCCTAGCTCGGTGGTCCATGGTTCGATCACCAGTTGAGGTGGGATTTTTTTAGACCGCAAACAGCTCCGGGGTCGACCCAGCCTCATGAATTTGGTACCAGAACAACTCCGGCGTGATGCTGACCACGTCACCCCTAGTGTGCCGATGGTCAAGAAAATACGGGCCTAACACCATATTCCCAATATGCCTCAATAGGCGTGTAACGGGATCCTTTACCTCCTCCTTTACCTTATATATATATATGTGTGTGTGTGTGTGTGTGTGTGTGTGTGTGTGTGTGTGTGTGTGTGTGTGTATGTGTATGTGTGTGTGTATGTATGTATGTATGTATGTATGTATGTATGTATGTATGTATGTATGTATGTATGTATGTATGTATGTATGTATGTATGTATGTATGTATGTATGTATGTATGTATGTATGTATGTATGTATGCATGCATGCATGCATGCATGCATGCATGCATGCATGCATGCATGTATGCATGCATGCATGCATGCATGCATGCATGCATGTATGTATGTATGTATGTATGTATGTATGTATGTATGTATGTATGTATGTATGTATGTAACAAATAATCCCCTTACTGGCCACCAGAAAGTGTTACGTGTTGCAGGGCATTATAAAGCCATCTTGACTATACATCAGCTGAGGTAGAATGCATACATAGGTAATTTGCAACAGCAACTTGTAAAAATGAATGCAGTGCAGTCCGTGGTAAAGTTCTTGTAATTTATTTGGATAGTCCACGAGGCAAATTACTCCACATTTTACATCATAAGTATAGATGATATTCCATAACACATGGTACTATGTCGTCAGATGACATGAAAATAAGGCAAAGATGCCGTCCGTAACATTCCAACTGTCCTCGACACTATGATTCGAATAAATCGATACAAAGGGTAATGATACTTGCTAGATACTTCCCTCTTTCATGCACATATGAATACAAGGCATGTAACCTTAAACTCGTTCCAATAAAATGCAGAACTATCGTGCATCATACACACAAGCTGGAGCTTATATCAAACACGTCCGAACACTTCGAAGTACATAATCGAAAGAGAGGCCTAAAGTGACTGTTGCTTCTGCTCATGCGGACGTTCATGCAGACGCGCATGCGTAATATTTTATTTTAAACTGACGTCATAATTAAATTCAAGGGTGTGGTTTCAATAGCGATGCGTTTTAGTGTTGCTCCCTTTGCGCGCAGCGAAGCCTTCATATATATATATATATATATATATATATATATATATATATATATATATATATATATATATATATATATATATATATATATATATATATATATATATATATATATATATATATATATATATATATATATAAAGGTAGTCCCCGCCGCAGGAGAGAAGTGTTATAAAGACTTCACTATACTAAGAGAAGTGTTATAAAGACTTCACTATACTAAGAGAAGTGTTATAAAGACTTCACTATACTAAGAGAAGTGTTATAAAGACTTCACTATACTAAGAGAAGTGTTATAAAGACTTCACTATACTAAAAGAAGTGTTATAAAGACTTCACTATACTAAGAGAAGTGTTATAAAGACTTCACTATACTAAGTCCAGCATTGGGAGGTGGGGTGACCAGTTCCCTTGCTCGCTGTCTGTTTGTCCCCGGACTCTAGTCTGGCACCAGTTTAAAACTGGGGAAACTGGCGCGTGTCAGTACCGTGATTCGGACAAGGCACCTTTGCCGCGAAAGACTAGCACTCTAACCACTCTGTCAAACGAACACTACATATATATATATAGACATACATATATGTGTTTATTGATTTGAACATTTCCGAACTAATATTTATGTAAGATGAAACATAATATTTCTCTTAATTTTACACTGGCTGACTGGCAGGTTCACCCTCATGGAGAAGAAAAATCTCAAAGACCGATATCTCGTTCCAGTCATACGTACTTTGCACCGGAAGTAATATTTCCTGTGTACATGAAATTAATCTTATCTCGGATTCTGCAGAAAGCATTCAGCACTTGATCATGCACCAAACCTGGGTAGAAAAGTTGTAGACACACCGGTTTAAAAAAAGACAAGGTATTTATCGTATGAATCCTCCGCAAGGAGGAGCCGCCGACAGTATTTAAGGTCGCTGTAGATATTGACGAAATAACTTCGATCGTCACATTTTCCTGTGCCATACTGTAATTCATTCTGTGCTCTTCACTATCGTTTTCCCACCTCTGACACTAGTTGTGATTTTCGATTCATTGTTTATACTTTGTTTCTTCAGTTCTTATAATGTCTGGGCTTCATCGACCATCTTTACTGATTGCTGTAATAACTGACTTTCGTTTGAACCCATATTGACTGCTGGATCTGTAGAGTGAAACGTTGTTTACGAGTTCATAACACCTTTCCAACCAGACAGTGAATGGGAGCACCCGGATTAATCCGTAAACAAAGCGGAGATGGCCACAGTCAGTTGTCTTATCACTAATACGGCTGTAGTTACCTCCGATTTCTGTCTGGGAGGGAACAAGAACCCAGGTTTTTTGCTTGATATTTGTTTGTTTGCAGAGGAACGTGTCAAAAATATCAGTCTGGTGACAGATTAAAGACACGTACTTAAGATAAAGAATGGGATTTTGGAACACGAAAAATGATGTAATCGTTGTGGGCAGATTTGTTGTAGACAATAGTTACTATGAGTTGTCAGTCTTGGAAGATATTATCAGTGATATATCTATGAAGTGGTGGGTTGTAAACAAGATCAATATCAACGGAAGAGACAATACCTTATATGGTAGTGACTTGTGAAAAAATCACATCTTATGTCTCACGCTGGAATTTTCAATGAGGGTAGTGGGGATATACCCTTACCAAATTACGCAAGTTGATTGCTATTGGTTTGGCATTTGAGATGTTAAAATACAACATTTCTGACTGGAGCCTTGTCATAGAGTAGCAATCTGGATGCATGGGTCGAATGTTGCTTATAATCTAGCACATTCTTAGTCTACGGCACTGCTAGCTCAACTTGTCAAGAAGACAGTCAGACAAGATAGGATAAGGAATGGAATCAGGATTCTGATTTAAAAGGCCGGACAACGTATTTGAGCATCTTCTTGACATACACAGACAGAAAAATCTACCTTTACTACTACGGACAGCCCGGAATTCTAGGAACCTGAACGCGAAGTCATATTGGGATTCTAGTTAAAGTGATACCTCAGACCATGTGTAAGAGGCATCGTGACCAAGTTGCCGAAACTATTCCCTGAGCCAGAAGTCTGTTTTGTCCAGAGTTATTTGGGTCTATGGTACCTATTGGTGGTATTAGTATGTGGAACAAGTGTGAGGTATAAGTGGCCTTTAGTCAAAGCTAGACACCTACTACATCAGACGGGTCTTGAAGACGCCGGATGTTACGGTAGTTTAATTGGCATTGTCTGCTAGAGGTTAGCAGCATGCGATTTTAGGGGTTACAACGTTTAATGTAATGTAAAAATATTATTAGCCTATTGAACGCTGTGACGTTTCAGCGTTGGTAGTCGCGCACCGTGACCAAGAGACGGGACCCTTTCTTGAATGACCGTCGAACTGAGAAGACGTGTCCTTGTAGTCTTATAGTGTCGGGCATGGAGTGCCACACAGTTATATTGTATTTTATTATGGACATGGGTCAGTCCACTGTTATGATGAAGAAAGATGAATGTTACAGGTTAGTAATTGACTAAACCTAGTCGAGATGAATTAACAGTCCGTTTTAGTTATATTAGTGCCAGACGCATAATCTCACTGTCGGTCGTTGGGATCACCAACCACGCGTGCATACAGTTATGTCGTTCTGCCTACAGTAATTCAGATTTACGGGACAAAGGACTGATATGCAAAGATAGCTGATTCAATATAGGATTCTAAATTATATATGTGATGTATTCATGATCAACGTATGATGTCTGAAAATGTGTAATAAATTGTTTGGACTCAAAAGGGACTTATCACATTCATTGAGGTTGACTAGTTCCAACAGTTGTGACAGTCACAATATTATAAACCCATCTTCGCGTAATACACCATCAAGCACGATACAGAAATAAAATGAATGAATTGATGCACTGGCCAATGGAAGTGGAAGCTTCCTTCATTCAATGAAAATCTTCAACGGTCACACATTTAAACAGAGGAGGTTTTGCAACAGTGGTGACATTATATATATATAAGAAGAGAAGAAACCCCCTCCTCGCAACAGTGGTTGGCCATTGTTTGGGGACGAAAGAACACCAAAAAAAAACGGAAAATTTTTTTTCATTGAACTCCGAAGGAATTGTTTACTTTCAATGAACAATCACGTGATATGCTAAAACGTGACCTATGATGCAGATGCATAGTTACACAAAGCTGACGTCATACTATTGTGCGTACATGCCAACAGATCAAACGACAACCTTCAACGTGAACATAGTTTGATGAATTTGATCAAGAAATGGACAATCTTTAGATACCAACGAGGAGCAGACAATGTTAAGACATTTGTTTTAACCCGTTGATGAACTTGGCATCGCCGGAGCATTTAAAAGATAAGTTTAATTGTGACTATTGTCTGTCATAAACCACACACAGTACTAAGTCCATTTCGTCTGTACGGGCATGTCTATTCTATGTTTCATATATATATGTTATCTCTGTTTTCACCGTTTGTGTTGTTCCTAATTCGTGGGAATGGTTGGGCGGCGAATTGAAATCAATTCTATGGCTCTCTGGATGCCACGAACTGATTTTAATTGTTCTTAAGGCCGTTAGTTAATTGCATTTAACGAAGAACCCATCGACGACTTTCCGGTGAATTATTCCGTTCGAATTTGCAATTAATTGACCTTACATGTTAGGTGTCTAGTCTAGTAATAGCTGGGGTATTCTAGTGTATTTAGTTCTAATTTTTATTCATTTCTGTAGTTATGTTTGTAATCTATCGTGTTTTTCTGATCTGACTATCATTTCGTTTATAGGTATGTATAACCGTTAATGAGTCCATGTATACGTCACTAATTTTTGTGTACGCAGGTTAATTTTCTATTCAGTTCACAATTTGATCTCTCACTTCCGGTTTATTCTACTTAGTTATAAATGAATTTTTATTGTGAAAATGTCTTTGTCGTATTGTAATACTGTTCTGTAATCCTTGGTTAACAAATTGTGTTGTTTGTCTTCATCTCATCCATTTATAATTTAATATTAATACTATAATTTATTCATTAATAAGAGTGTAGATGAATATGATTAAATTTTTATGAATTTTAAGGAGGAATTAGGGACTTTGCACCAATTTGCAGTGGTGGTCCAAGAAATGGGCAATGCACTTTATAGCTCATGATTATGGCATAATATACAATGATTAATTATTATAAATTTATAACATATTAAGACATATTAAATGTTAATTAGTACACTTTCTCAGTACTACAGTGTGGACTTAGTAACTATTAAAGATTAAATAACCTAATTATTTAGGGATAATACCCATAATTATTGAATGCTAATATTAAGTGCATGATATAATTTCAGCATCTTAAATAAATAAATATCATAACTATTTATGATAGATATTAGTGGGTACATATAATATTTTTACAAAATATTATAGATTTGTGGAACTTATAAATAACAGTACAAGAATATTGCAATTTCTTATATTGATTATTCATACGTTGAGTAATTACAAATATCTACATAGATTCTATTGGTGATTACTATTCATTAGTGATTGAATACTTAAATAAATTAACGTCAAGATGCTTAACTTAGACTATTTTATTAAAAATGGGAAAGACTTTAATTTGAAAGGACCAGAACTACGTGAATATGCGGAACAACAACTTGCAAAATATAAGGCAGAGATGGAAGAACTTGAAAGAAAAGAGGCGGAAAAGAAAGCTATTGCTAAGGCAGAGATGGAAGAACTTGAAAGAAAAGAGGCGGAAAAGAAAGAAGAATTAAGACAAGAAGAAGAAAGAAAGGTGGCAAGAGATGAAATCCTACGAATTGAAGAAGAGAATAAATTGAAACGACAGGAAATCGTACTGCAGCAAGAAATGGAATTGCAACGGCTTAAATTGGAAACAGCAAAACTTCAGTCGCAAAGTGCTGCAGCAAGCCAAAATAATAATGCTCAATCTGGATCTTCATCCAACCGACTTAAGGGCAATTATTACTTTAAGCTACCGCCGTTCAAGTTACACGTTGACGATTTGTCATCATGGCTATCGCGCTTTGAGGATATATGCAAGGTCAATAACCTTGACAAAACTGCATGGGCACTTAAACTCAAGGAATTTCTGGATGGCGAACCTGCAAGTGCAGCACAAAATATTGATCCGACATTAGCCACAGACTATGAGGCCATTAAGACTTTGTTATTGCGTCGGTTCCACTTGAACGAAGAGGTATGTAGATTACGTTTCAAAAGTTTGTTGCCAGATAATAATAAAGACTTTACAGGTTTTATTGCTAACATACGCAATACTTTTAACAGATGGGTTGAACTGGCAGGTGTCAACAAATCTTACGACAAGTTAGTTGATTTGTTATTAAGGGATAAAGTGTTATCTTCTGTCAGCCCACCGTTCTTTGCCTATCTGCAAGAACGTAAACCAGATACTATTGATGAGTTGGAAAAAAATTTCATTAAATTACTGCACTGCGCATCCGAATGCGAACATTTCTAGCTCGTTGATAAGAGAACCTCTTCCTGTAGCCTCCAATATGGCATATCACAGTAATAACAAACCAAGAACACACAGTGTAGACAGAAGTAGGTTCAAAGGAAACTATGACATTAATTTTCATAAGGGACGTAATCGTTTTAACAATGACTTTAATAGAGGAAGACCACAAAATAGAAATTATTCACCTCAGTCCAGATACAACAATAATCCACGTAACTCAAGTTATAATCGGTCATATAACTATAATAATGGTAACAATTGGAACAACAACAATAATTATAGCTCGAGACATCGAGATAACAGTTACAATAGGGGACAACGGGATAATTCAACTGATTATTCTCGTCATCGTTCTCATTCTCGTAGATCGACAAATTATAATCATAATACGGGGGCAGCCATTACTAATGCTACAACCCCTGGGGTTCAGAGTTCACCTATTAATAACAAAATACAGTCTTCGTCTACATGTTATGCAATGAATTATAATGTCGCAAATAGTTGCCCAGAATGTAATCTTATATTTCAGAAGGCAAAAGAGACGGTTCTGAACTGCGGACACATTCTCCCAGAAGTCAGTCTGGCAGTCAATGACGGAACAGGCTCGCTGATTTTCAACAGAGGAAAGGTTAATGGCTCCATCGTCTCAGTTTTAAGAGATTCTGGATCGACAACGATCGGAATCCGTCAGTCACTTGTTCATCCTAATTGTGCAACTGGAGAACATGTCAGGTGCATGACTTTTGGAGGAACAATAGAATGTTATCCAACTGCTATTATACATATTAATACACCTTTTTTCACAGGCAACGTTAAAGCATGCATGTTAAGGAACCCAATTGCCGACCTTATGGTGGGATGCATACATGGAAGTAAGGATTGCACACCTGAAGAGATTATTGAATGGGAAAAAAATAATCTATGCATCGGAAATGCAGTGATAACCAGAGCACAGACGAATCTATTAGAGACTATGGACACTGAAAAAAGGGAAACAGACAAACATGAAAATATTGAGGTTCATTCTTCGATTGACCGAGCATCCTTTGCTGCAAAACAGAAGGAAGACAGATCATTAAAAAATTTTTTTGCACTGGTCAACAAAGTTGACAATCTTGCTATGAACAATAATAATAATCATTGGTTTATTATTAAAAATGACATATTATTAAGATGTTTTATGGATAAAACTCAAGTAAGACAACAGGTCATGGTACCTTTTGCTTTTAGACGGTACATACTTCAACACGCACATGATTCTAAGTGCGCAGGTCACATGTGATATATTCGGACACGTTCTCGAGTATTATCTTCTTTTTTTTGGCCGGGAGTATCACGAGATATTTCACAGTACGTACGCTCCTGTACGATATGCCAGGAAGTGAAAGCACGAGGAGCCTTTCACACGGCGCCTATTCAGGCTTGTGACATATCTGTGAGACCCTTTGACAAGATGGCCATTGATATTATTGGCCCACTTTTACCATCAGCCAGAGGACATAGATTTGTTCTCACTTGCATCGATTTATGCACACGATGGCCAGAAGCCATCCCATTGAAAACCACCACCACCACAGATGTAGCTGATGCACTACACCTGATCTTTTCTAGAGTAGGTTTTCCTAGGAAGCTTTTATCAGATCATGGATCTCAATTTATATCTGAGACTATGACAGAAGTAATGAAGACTTGGAATATAGATAGAAATCTCAGCAGCATTTATCACCCAATGAGTAATGGTGCAGTAGAAAGACTTAACCGCACACTCAAACAAATGTTACATAAAGTTACAGTTAACCATCCACAGGACTGGGACAGAGTACTCCCAGCCGTGTTATTCGCTTATCGAGAGGTGCCACATGAACAAACTGGCTTCTCTCCATTTCAATTAGTCTTTGGCGCTCCACCAAGAGGTCCTATGGGACTAATAAAAGACTTATTGATTGACTCCGAGATGACTCAGGATACCCAGTCATCCTATGAGTATGTAATTAATCTCCGGAATAACATTATTGATGCCTGCAAAACGGCAACAGCTTCATCTGAGGCTGCTAAAGCGAAAGCTAGAACTTTCCAAAACAGTAGTAGACGATTACGTCAATTATTTCCAGGAGATCAAGCTTATGTGTTATTGCCACATAACGATAATAAACTACTCATCTCGTGGAATGGTCCATACCAGGTTATCAATAAGATTTCTGATGTTGATTATGTCCTGGACATTAAGGGACATCACAAAATATTTCACATAAATATGCTCAAACAATTTCATACTCGTCCTGAACATCTACAAGCTATTTTTCATGAACTAGATGACACTTTCGTACCTACATGTCACTATTCTAATTTGTCTGTTATCCAGGAAGAAGAATCTTCTTTTCCTGAGGTACAGTTGGCATTACCTGTACCTGTAGTACAACCTACTGAATCTTGGCGGGACGTAACCATTTCTTCGTCGGTTACACCGCAACAGCATCAACAGATTGCTGAACTTCTACAATCTTATCCAGATGTGTTGACCGACGTTCCAGGTCGCACATCAGTCATTAGTCATGACATCACTCTTAACGATGATACTCCAATTCGGGTACATCCATATTCTGTTTCTCTACACTTTCTTACTAAAACTACTAAGGAACTTGAACAGATGTTATCTTTAGGAATTATTGAAACTAGTAATTCCCCATTTTCTTCTCCATTAGTTATTGTCCGAAAGAAGGACAATAACATTAGACTATGCGTCGACTATAGAAAATTAAATGCACAAACTATAGTTGATAGCGAACCACATCCACTTCTCGACGACTTACTGCCACGTCTATCTACCGCAACTATATTCACTAAGATAGACTTAACTAAAGGTTATTGGCAGATACCACTAACCGAAAAAGCTAAATACTATACAGCGTTCTCAATTCCGCAAGGTCTATACCAGTGGAATGTTATGCCTTTTGGGCTTGTTAACGCTCCAGCTACCTTTGTTCGCATGATGCGACAGATTTTTTCAGGTAGACCAGACATCATTACATACATAGACGACATATGCTTATTTAGTTCATCATTTGAGGAACATTTTTCGGGTCTTAAATACGTTTTGGACACATTAAGAATGAATAATTTAACTGCTAAACCCACAAAATTACAAGTAGCGTTTCATGAAATAACTTTTTTGGGACACATCATTGGAGCAGGATATATCCAAACACTACCTAGTACGGTTTCTAAAATTTTAAACGTTTCCGTTCCTCAAACGAAGAAACAGGTTAGAAGCTTGTTAGGTCTAGTCCAATATTACAGCAGATTCGTACCTAACTTGTCATCTATCACGGCTGTTTTATCATCTTTATTAAAAGAGGACATGCCAGTGAAGGTGACATGGACTGGTGAGTGTAATAAAGTATTCCTTAATATTACTGATATTTTTTCAAACCCACCAATTTTGAGACTACCTGATGCTTCCAAAAAGTTTATTCTCCGCACAGATGCGAGTAATTACGGAATTGGCGCATGTTTGCTCCAATATCATGACGACAACCTCCATCCATCCTTGTATGTCTCACGGAAACTGAAACCGCCAGAGGTGAAATACTCCACTGTCGACCGCGAATTGTTGGCAGTGGTATGGGCGATAACAAAAAATTGGAGAAATTTCTTGCTGGGAGCCCCATTCGTGGTCCAGACAGTAATCAGAAAGCCATAGCATTTTACGACGGGCGAAATCATAGACAAAGTCCAAAGTCACCAGATTCGCTATTTTCCTTCAGCCTTTTGATTTCTCCATCGATTACATTACAGGATCAGAGAACGTCTTGGCAGATACTCTCTTTTAGAAACCCTTCTGATGTCGAGTCATGCTATCGTTGCTTTTCGGACATAGAAAGGTTCCATTGCCTACAACGGGTTATACGTATCTGCTGTAAGACAATGTTATATAACGAAATGAACGGGCAGACACTATGTTCGTATTTATGCCAGGACATTTTGCTTGGTGTCCAGATTCATGATAAAACTATTTGAAACAAATTTCGTCTAATCAAGTGATAATATTTTTTTTACTAATCGAACTAATTCAGTATGTGACATGAACTTAATTTCAAAAACGTCGATACTTCTAAATTGAAAACACTTAAATTTTTTTGTTCTAAAATCGGAATTCACAAGGGATCAAGCTGAATGGATGGATCATCATATCCAACGTTAATAATGCTCCATTTTAATAAAAAAGGTTGAAATAATGGAAATTAAATTGAAATGTGAGTTAAATATGAAAAAAATCTGGACAAACAAAGTTTATAAAAAAATGAAAAACGCTATGATAGAAAATGATGTATTATTTTTTTAATAATTAAAAACTCACATGATTCTTTTATAATATTATAACTTGATTTACATATTATATATAGTTATAATTATTTCCGCCAATGAAAAAGGAGGGGGTGCTTGCATGGAGGCCGTAAGGAGGTATATTTTCCACCATGCAAAGGCACAAAAATAATCTTGCCAATCACCTGTTTGCTTTAAATCACTTTTTACTAGCAACACAAGAGAGGAAAACTGGACTGATTCTAAAGGCGACGAACTGGAACGGACTACGGACTACGACTTATGGAACTTGGAACACAAGAAGTATAAATGGGAAGGAAGAGGAGCTGGTGGAAGAGATGAGGAAAGCAAAACTAGAAATCCTGGCTATAATGTGTTTAAACAAAGAAAAAAGGACAAGGAGTCAATAGTTTCTCATTGGTTTTTTTCGAATGGCAACACGCTGTAGGGGATAAGACACAGGTTGGTAAATTTTTTGTGAAAAGGACGGTACATTGGGGGGGTGAATTAACATTTTTTCGACGCAAATAAAAATGAAGCGTGGACAGTTAAGAGTGTGTAAGATTATTTTATTTTTGCATTGTGGTATCGCCCCAAAATTTTTTTTAGAGGCCAGAGTAAGGGATGGAACTTTGTCGGATTTTTTTTATGGTGGTTGTAAAACTAAAAGAAGGAGAAACCATAGTCAACCTGGTCATAGTGTATGGGCCAAATGAGGATGAGAGAGCAGAGGTCAAGGAGGAATTCTTCGAGCTGCTTCAAAGGACAGTGGATGACGCCTAGATGAAGTTATCATGCTCGGAGATTTTAATGCCAGAGTTGGAAATGACCATGCTAGATGGGGTGGAGTTATCGGAAGATATGGAGAAGATACTCTCAATGACAATGGAGAGCGACTCCTTAGATTCTGCAGTGAGCAGAATCTGATCATTACAAACACAAAGTTCCCCCATAAGCGCATACATGCATACACTAGATGTTATCCAAACAAAGAATAAGAGAAGTGCAGTGAAGAATTTTGGGGATAAATTTGGTAAGCGCCATTGTTACATCAAAGTTATATTCCGAGATGCTAGAGACTGAGACAGGGCCAGAGCTATCAGTGATCACTACCTGCTAACAATCACAAGAAACAAACTGAAAGAGTTGCTCAGCCTAGGAACTGTCCAACATCACGCAAGAAACCAAGTAAACGAGCAGGAGAAATGAGCATTAGGACCTACAAGCTGAGAGAGCCAGAAATTAAGACCAGATATCAGGGGCTTATTTTTTTCGGATAACATTTAATTTGAGCAACACAGAAGAGACGTTCTTCTGACTTTAAAGGAAACCCTCTGGATCCAAAATTCAAGGACGATTCATAAAACAAGCTCAGCTGCAGAAGCATGCGGTGAAAAGTCCGACTTGGGAACAAGAAAAAGAGGACACCTTGGTGGACAGAGGAAGTCAAAGAGAAAATAAGAGAGAAGAAAATGGTTTGGAAACAATACATGTAGAGTTAAAAATTGATTTTTGACAAATATTTGCACATAAATATTTTTCGAAAATTTTCAGAATAAGCAAAGAACAAAGTGCTAGCAGCAAAAGCTTTTTTCCTGGAAGAATTTGGAGAAAAGCTAGAAAAAGATGCACAAGAAAACCAGAAATTAGTTCTTAAACCCTATTTGTTTTTTTTAGAAGGAAAATTTTTTGTATGCCCTCTCAAATTTATAAAGGACAATTTTTTTTAAAATTGCTTACTGCCCCCGAAGGAAGTAATGGGAATTGGAAAGAATATTTTATCAAATATTAATTATATGGATGGTGCATGGTGAAGCATCAGAAATGATAAACACTATTTTTTTGACATCAGGAAAACCAATGATTGAAGAATGACATAAAGATGGAAGAACTGAAGGCAGCTACTGGGAAAATCAAGATGGGTTAAGCAGCAGGGAATGATGGTATTTTTTTTTAGAAATTTTTTTTTTTTTTTCATGCATTTTTTTTTATTTTCCTGAAAATTTTATTTTTTAATTTTATGTTTTTTAGGTTTTTTCGTTTTTTTATTTACAAAAATAAGTTTTAGCATTTTTTGATTGAGGACATTTTTTTTTTTCATTTTTTTGGTACAATTATTACCAAAGGGGGATTTTCATAACATATTTTATTTAAAGGTTATGGAAACCATAGAGGAATTTCCCTTTTTTAGTGTCCGTGGTAAAATCTAATACATGGCGTTCTCCTAGAGCAGAGACTCCGACGCCTAGCTGAGCCACAATTGGCTTGAGGTCCTCAGTGCGATTTCCGAGCAAACCGAAGTTTTCAAGGTTACCTAATCTTCACCACTCAGACATGAGTGAAAAGGCCCTTGAGATATTTGAGGAGTGATTTTGCATCTTTGTTTCATAATAGATCTGGAAATTTTAGTTTGACAGGGTCCTGCTAAACCTGGAGCAATTTTGGGACTGTTTTTTGGCAAGGAAAATATTCCAGCACCTTTGGACTAATCATTGCGTATACAGAGATTCTACAAGTCCTTGGAGAAATTTTGTGAGGACAGCAAACCATAAGTCAGAAGAGTTCAGGACCACCACTGGTGTAAGACAAGGTGATATCCTGTCACCTTATCTTTTCATACTCCTCATGGACGAATTCATCAAGGCATGTAAGGAGAGAACAAGAAAGTATTCAGTGGGGTACTGGAAGATGAGACAGGTCTGTATTTCAGAGCTGGCATTTGAAGCTGAATGATGTTGCCCTGAGTGCTAAATCAGAGGCACATTCTCCAATCCAACCTGCAAGTCTGGAACTACCTGATGCTGGAAAAGAGGGATGGTCATAATTCCCGCACAGCTCGAGTAAAAACAAAATCCATGGTGATATCACGAGAATCATGACGAAAACATCATTAAGTTGGGAAGGAAAACTGTCCTGCCAGAGGTCGAACTTATAAATCGACCGCGAATTGGCAATTTGGTATTGGCGATAGACCGAAAGGGAGGCATCAAAGCCCCATTCGTGTCCAGACAGATCAGAAGGCCGTAGCATCACTACGACGATTTTTTAATTATTTATCGCGAATCCAAAGCTCACCAGATTCGCTATTCTTTTTCAGCCATTTTGATTTCTCCATCGAGTACATTACAGGATCAGAGAACGTCTTGGCAGATACTCTCTCTAGAAACCCCTTCTGATGTCGAGTCATTGACAATACGGACGTCGCATATACTTACCCATGGACATAGCACTATCGCTGCTTTTCGACATAGAAAGGAACCATTGCCTACAATACACGAAATGAGGTGCTCACTAAAGACATGTTGGTATACGAAATGTACGAAAGAAGTGACACTATGTTCGTATTTACGCCAGGACTTTGCTTGGTGTCCATTCATGATAAAACTATTTGAAACAATTTCGTGAATCAAGTGAAAATAATTGAAATGCTATCGAACTAATTCAGGATGTGACATGAACTATTGTCAAGAACATCGATACTTATGAATTGGAACACTTAAACATTTTTTCTAATCGGAATTCACAAGGATCAAGCCTACGGATGGATCATCATATCCAACGTTAATTAATTTTAATTAAGTCGTTGAAATAATGGAAATTAAAATGAAATGTGAGATAAATATGAAAAAAATGAAATGAAATTTGGAAAAAAATGAAAGAAAGAAAAAAAAAAAAACTCACATGATTCTTAGATAATATTATTGGATGTAACTATTATATTATATAGTTAATAATTATGTTGACCCATTACATACTACATTATTATTTAAATTAGTTAATTTAGATAGGTATTAACAACTTAACACTAAACTTAATTAATGTCCAACACACATAACTAAGTTAAATTTATACATTTTTTTTCTTTCTCTACTTTATTTCTCATTTATTTATTTATTTCTCTCTTTAACATCTTCTTTCATTTTTCTTGCATTAGATTTTCAACAACTTTATTCTTATTACACACTCAGTATAATTAATTAGTTTAATTTTAACTCTTTAGATTAGTCTGACGTGACATTTCATTGCGACATATTTTAAGTTAATTAATTAATTAGATATCAACATTAGACATTCTCTTTTAGTTCATATAAAATTTATGTATAACATTTATGTATAATATGATCATTAATATATTAGATGACTGTTAGTTAGTCGACATGACCACGACACTGTTCTAGACAGAACATCGTAGGCCATATGTCGCATTTTTGTTAAATTTTTGATATTATTAATTCAGATAGGTTTTTGAAAAAAAAAATCTATCGAATAGATTTTTTCCCCCCGGTGGACAGGGAACTGTTACGGTAGTTTAATTGGCATTGTCTGCTAGAGGTTAGCAGCATGCGATTTTAGGGGTTACAACGTTTAATGTAATGTAAAAATATTATTAGCCTATTGAACGCTGTGACGTTTCAGCGTTGGCAGTCACGCACCGTGACCAAGAGACGGGACCCTTTCTTGAATGACCGTCGAACTGAGAAGACGTGTCCTTGTAGTATTATAGTGTCGGGCATGGAGTGCCACACAGTTATATTGTATTTTATTATGGACATGGGTCAGTCCACTGTTATGATGAAGAAAGATGAATGTTACAGGTTAGTAATTGACTAAACCTAGTCGAGATGAATTAACAGTCCGTTTTAGTTATATTAGTGCCAGACGCATAATCTCACTGTCGGTCGTTGGGATCACCAACCACGCGTGCATACAGTTATGTCGTTCTGCCTACAGTAATTCAGATTTACGGGACAAAGGACTGATATGCAAAGATAGCTGATTCAATATAGGATTCTAAATTATATATGTGATGTATTCATGATCAACGTATGATGTCTGAAAATGTGTAATAAATTGTTTGGACTCAAAAGGGACTTATCACATTCATTGAGGTTGACTAGTTCCAACAGTTGTGACAGTCACAATATTATAAACCCATCTTCGCGTAATACACCATCAAGCACGATACAGAAATAAAATGAATGAATTGATGCACTGGCCAATGGAAGTGGAAGCTTCCTTCATTCAATGAAAATCTTCAACGGTCACACATTTAAACAGAGGAGGTTTTGCAACAGTGGTGACATTATATATACAGTAGAACTCCATTTATCCGAACCCCGTGGGACCAAGCATCGTTCGGATAATCAAATGTTCGGATAATTGGATTACATAATGTATCGAGTACATGTACACATATTTCTAAAAATAATTAACAATCACAAGGAAAATACACTTTAAAACATATTTACTTGTACTGTAATAATAATACCCACACTGTATTAGATCACTGTATCACCAAAATCTTTCATTACACTGCAGTGCATGTACTACTTGTATTAATTATTTTTGTTAAGAAAGAGAAATGTTTTTAAAATAACATTACAAAAGATTCAAAACCAGGCGCAACTTACGTATACATGTACTTGCACAGATGTAGCCCACTATTTAAAATAATGAGGAATCCTCTTGTGCACCAAACTGGATAGTCTGCTTTTGGCTGCTAAGTCCCGCATTCTCTTCAACAGCAGAAGCTGTGTAGGACAGCTGTCATCTTCTTGCTCGTACCAAGCCATCGCTGTTTCTAGTGCTATAAAGGCTTCTTCAGGACTTGGTCGACGTTTTGGGTTTTCTTCATAATCTACAAGTACATCATGTACTTCTGAGGAGTCTTCATCATCGGTCACTACATGTATTTGGTTTTCTTCTTGCACAAAAGACAAAATTTCTTCGTCATTCAAAAACTGAAAACCAGAATCATTATCATCTTCTAGCCACATGTGTGCATCATCTTTGTCACAGTCCGAAAATCCGGGCATTGCTTGAGACAGTTCCACAACTTCATTTATACAATCATCATTTGTGTCCACTGCAGTAGTTTCATTTCCTCCTTTTTTCCCAAGCAATCTATTCCAAGCCTTGTTGAGATTATCTTGTGACAGGGTGGTCCAAGCATCAGCTAACATATAGCAGCAGTCTTTAAGATTAAGCTTTTTGGAAAACGCCACCACATTTTCTTCATCTTCAGCCAACAATAAACGACGCAGGACTTCCTTCTTGTACATCTTTTTAAGCTTTGCTATAACACCCTAATCTATTGGTTGAATCAGTGCTGTTACATTGGGAGGCAGAAAAATTACTTTAAAATTTGCATCAACTGCATTCAATGTATCCGTCTCTGGATGAGATGGTGCATTGTCCAGTAGAAGTATTACTTTTCCAGTTTTCTTTTCTTGTTCTTTCAACCTCTTCACATTTGGGATGAACTGATTTGTATACCAATCAAGAAATATTTCACTATTCATCCAAGCACTCTTCTGTGCTTTGTAGCACAATGGGAGACATGTCACATTCTTTAAACAACGTGGTTTTTTGGCTTTGCCGATCATTAGCACCGGTAAACGATGACTTCCACTGGCATTCGCGGCTACCAAAATTGTTACTCTCTCTTTGCACTTTTTAAACCCAAGGGCAGCTGCTTCGCGCTGAGATGCAAGTGATTTTTGAGGCAATGATTTCCAGTATAAGCCAGTCTCATCGGCATTATACACATCATCGAGTAAATAACCTTCTTCTTCCAAAAAAGCCAAGAATGTTTCTTTAAAATTTTCAGCGGCAGTTGCATCGCTAGATAAAGATTCCCCTTGAATCTCCAATTCTCGTATGCCATGACGAGATTTAAAGTTTCTTAACCATCCCTGGCTAGCCTTAAAGTCAGGAGGACCGTCAAGTTGATTGTTGAACTGAAGTGCCTTTTCACACAATAGAGAGCCAGAGATAGGTTCGCCTTTGCTTCTTCTTTGCACAAACCATATATACAAAGCCTCTTCCAATTTCAAATCTTTCGCATTTCTCATGGTTTTATGTTTCTTCGACCAATTTTCACTATCCAATTTCGATGCAAAACTCATAATTTTATCCTTGTTACTTTTGATGTCAGAGACGGTAGCTTTCCCAACATTGAAAATCCTCGCAAATGAAGACACAGTTTCACATTTTCCTAGTCTCTTGATAATTTTTGTTTTCGGTTCAATTGACAAAACATTGCGGTTCCTTTTATATGCTTTAGGCCTACTGGAAGATGCCAGATCGCACAGAGAAATACGTGTACACCAAAATTATTCTGCTGTAGTAGCAGACACAATTATTTTAAGTTGAACTGTCTGTTTAGCCAGTGTTCTGCCTAGAACGCATACGTACACTGGATTGGTAAACCAGATATTAACTGACTTTATGATCTAACTGACTTCCTGTACGTAAGCGACCGTCCATTAGCCCATCTCATTGTCTACAAATTGTTCGCACACATTTGAAGCTTGCCGCATCGAAAGATTCAGAACTGTAGTCTAACGTGACTGGTGGCGTCAGATTTTTTTTTTCTGGAAAAAGTGTTCGGATAATTGGATGTTCGGATAACTGGGGTTCGGATAAATGGAGTTCTACTGTATATAAGAAGAGAAGAAACCCCCTCCTCGCAACACCGGACCATCTTCGTAATTACCCCACGATACCACGCGGAACGTGTTACAACTACCAGACTTGATCAGTGACGAGAGTGAACCTTCAAAGAACCAAACATGGGCTGGAGCAGAAGCCAACCGACACCTTACTGGGAACTAAATACCTACTTAAAGTTGCCAAGTGAACTCTTGAAACGAACATTTCAAAGCAGATCACCACCTGCTATGAATTTTTAAAGGAATATTTATTATAGCACCTTTTTATTTATTTTACATTGTTAACTATAATTGAGTAATACATTTTTTTATCTGTAAATACTCAAATTTATAGTTGATTTAGTCATTTTGAGTTAACTGCACCTGAGTATCTCAGTCATTTTAAATGCCCATAAACAGAGCTATTGAAATAATATTTTACTGAATTAAATCAGTTGGTGGGCTCATCAAACGAGTAAAATTATTTCTCCTCATAGAAGGTCTGGGAAGATAAAAAAAAGTTTATTACGGCCTGGATAATATCAGCTGTAGTACTTGATTTCTTAAATTCATATGAGGCTTCCTAAAACTGAAGCATCATTCTTCAATTCAAATCTCTGCCAAGAGTAATCTTGAGCGACAGGTTGACACCCTTGAAGACCCTCAGTAAATACTCTGAATTTGGTCACTGTTGGACCATCACTGCAGAGCAAGGGGAGAAATCCCGTGACAAGGTAAATAGAATACAGATATAGACATGCATTGGGTAAACAAGCTGACAGGCAGGTCGACAGGCAGACAGACAGGCATACAGACAGACAGGCAAATAGATAGAGAGACAGTTATAGATTAGATAGATAGATAGATAGTTAGATAGATAGATTAATAGACAGGCAGACAGACAGACAGACAGACAGACAGACAGATAGATAGATAGATAGATAGATATAGATATATAGATTAATAAACAGACAGACAGATAGATAGATAGATAGATAGATAGATAGATAGATAGATAGATAGATAGATAGATAGATAGATAGATAGATAGATAGGTAGGTAGATAGACAGGTAGACAGACAGGTAGATAGAAAGATAAATAGATAGATAGATAGATAGATAGATAGATAGATAGATAGATAGATAGATAGATAGATAGATAGATAGATAGATAGATAGATAGATAGATAGATAGATAGATAGATAGATAGATAGATAGATTCGAACTTTTTCCCGTACTATGGAATCTGAATACAGACAGCACTTTAGCAAAGCAGATCTAACGAAAGTCATGTATTTGTAAAATATATTTCCACAGCTCCTGGGTTTAGATTATATGATAAAAGTCCAGTGTGTATTGTAAATTTGTTGTGACATAAACCATATGGTTAAATATGTAGGACTATCACTGTTTCATTTATTCACTATGTGTTGTTATAGCGTCTTTTCACTCGACAGTCGGACGAACAGCGTGTTTTCTTCAAAGACAACATGGCTGTTTCGGTTTGGTTTGGTTTTAAGGACTATATTCATTGCACACGGACAATCCATCAGTGCTCCGATTTCCTCTCTTGGATCACAAGTAGGATCTCAGCACGGTGCACGAACTCCGTAGCACCGGCAAGGATCCCTATGTATATATATATATAGGAATCACACATTCTACAAATATTTTTCAGGTGGGTAGGTTTCCTAATGTTTTGCAAGGGCAGCGGCCGTGTGGCCTACTCTTTACTATTTCTAACCAGTGAGGGATTTTTAACGTACGCAACTTGCACACGGGACCTCCTATTTTTTTCGCCCTTATCCGAGAAGGCTAGGCATCCGATTTCTCTACCCAGGAGACCACGGGGGGAGGGAGGGGGAGACAGGAGTATGACATCATTCGGACCACTGGTTCGGGAAATAAATTTCCATAACTGATATTCTCTCTACTGGGAATTGAACTAGGTACCTTTAGAATTCGAGGCGGACGACATACCTCTTAGCCACACCGACTCCCTACGCTGTCTCGATCTGAATGGAATAGTTGGTCGGCCACCCGTGTACCATCTGAATCGTGGGACTTGGTAAGTGTAGAGGTTGGACAAGACAGATGTCAGAAGAACACGTCTTAAAAAAACTGATACTTTAAGACAGATGTAGGCAACCCAGTAGCTGTGCGGATCTATTTTAGAAACATTGAGCTCACTAATGATCTATCTTCATAAAATCTTGTCTGCTGCCAGGTTTCTCAGCATTTAGAATGAGGAATTATTGCAGCTCGTAAGTAATTGTCTTCTCTGCCAGACGATATTCCTCCTACACTTGCATCAACACAGAGGTGGACAATTCAAACAAAATATTTTATCGAATGTGAACTTAACTTTTAAGAAAAGATCGTGTTTCTATCGTATGCAGCTCATCAAAAAAGTTAATTTTAGTAAACTAACGAGTGAGTTTTCACTGGGAAATAACTAAAAAGCAACTTTAATCGGCAGTACAGTCTTCTTCTTCTTTGATCCTTAGCCGCAGACTGTCAAAGCAGTCAGTGGCCATAACGTCTGGTGGCGTCTTGTAGGGCAGCAACAAATTGCTTCCACTTTGTTCGGTCGGCGGCCATCCTTCGTACAGTGCCCCAACTCTGGTTCATTCTTTGCATCTCAGCCTCCACAGTTCTCCGTCAAGTTGGTTTTGGTCGGCCTCTCTTTCGCTTTCCTTCGGGGGTCCATAGCACAGCTGTTCCTGTAATGGCATCAGGGTCCCTTCTGAGGACGTGACCAACCCAACTCCAGCGTTTGCCGGCTATGATGGTGTGCAGGTCCTCTTGGTTACTCAAAAAAAGTAGTTCTTGGTTGGTGATCGTATTCGGCCAAAAGATTCGGTGAATTTTCCTTAGGCAGATTGTGTGGAAAGAGGACAGTTTCGACATTTCTTTCGATGTTACTCTCCAGCATTCTGCACCATAGAGAAGCACAGAAAGTACACGGCTCTCAGTACAGTGCTGGCCCAAAATTTCATTACCAGAAACATTATTTCCTGTTTCTTCTTCCGTCATATAGAGATTTAGCGTATCATCACTAGTGATCTACCGGTAATACGCGATTGACAGGTTGGCGACCTCACTATTAGGTGTTTTAATGATCTACCGGTAATAGCGATCGAGCGTTCGGCAACCCCTACTATTAGGTGTTCTATAATAGAACAATTAACGCAAAGGTGACATCTATAGCCGGTTATAATTGAAGGAAGCCAAGTGCAGTTGGGCCTCGTTTTTCTGCTCAGAATGGCTTCGGGCGCCATTTTAATGTCGGCAATTCAGTCTGTTTACAGCATCGCGTCTCGCTGTATTCTGGCAATTTTCAAAATTTTTAAACTATTTAAATTTATTATATATATATATATATATATATATATATATATATATATATATATATATATATATATATATATATATATATATATATATATATATATATATATATATATATATATATATATATATATATATATATATACTATTTTTTTTAAACAATTACAATGGTATCTAAGTTTAGTAGTGATAAAACGGGGAGTCGTAAGCCTCTTCCTTAAAATGCTGTATATTTATTTTACTTTCGTCTCGTATTTTTAAGCCTTGTTCTAATGAGCACTTATCTATCTTAATGTAAACATGTTATTAGGATGTTACATGTATTTGCTAGTTAAAGTAGACAATGTTTCAGTTTTCGGCAATTTCCTCTTTTTGGCGGGGGTCTAGAACCTAGCCCGTCTGATACATATGAACTATATTCTGATATATAAACTGATGTATATTCGATAAAATATACTGTAATAAAAAAGGATGATGATAATAGAATACTACTGATACAGTGATAGTAAGAATGATAATGAAAGAGACGATAAGAGATGTGACAATAGTGAGAAACATACATAAAATTAAGTAAAAAAGAAGCCTGAAAACCAACGAGCCAAAAAAAAAAATAATATTTATTCATTAGTCAAAACTAATACAGTCAACAAATTGTAATTAGCAAGCATATTTTACTTGTAACATTATATTCATACGTAACATTATAATGATGAGACGTCGCTAAGTTGTAACTTTAGTGCCACGTCAAGACTGAGATATTGACCTGTGTGAACTTGTGAGGTTTAAGTCATCATTAAAAAGGTGATATGTTTATATAGTTTTGGTTAAACAGTTGAAATGTTGCATTAAGAGTTTGAAATTCAGGGTAACAATGAAAAAAAAAAAAAAGCGTAATGAAACAATTCTGCTCGCTTTTCGGAAAAAAAAATATGGAAAAAACACGCATTGCGCTGTGAAAGCTAAATTAAATACCCATTAAAAGAACGCACGGGCCTTGCAATATTTTGTGGTGCATTTTCGGGAAAATACGGAAACGGCGCGCACTGCGCAGTAAAAGCTAAATTTAGAACACATTAAAAGAGCGATCTGGCTTTTCAAGTTTTTCATAGTACATTGACCTTTGACCGTAACCCACTATAAATTTAACTACAAAGATTCAATGAAAGTGACATGGAATGGAAAAGAATAAAATAATCACAGGAGAAATAATGACGTCATCAGGACATGCAGCAGATAGAGCACAGCATAACTCGTGCCCGTTATTTTTGGCGGGTTAGTTGCTCGTATAGATAAGAGTATTACATTGAGGGTGATAATTTGATATCTTACAATTTGTGTTTGACAACGAGTAAATATGTGACATATTGTGTTAATACAGACTGTCCTAGACGTGCGCGACTTACGACCATAGTGTTTGTGGAAGTTTTTGTGGTAAAAATGTAGACAAAAAAAAACCTGAAGAAGAGAACTGGAGAAGAAGTGAAAATGCTGAAGAAAACTTAGAAAGAACTTGAGGGGATGGCACGTGACAGGAGGACTTGTTGAAGGCCTATGCTCCTTGGGAAGCTAAAGGGTATTGATTTACTTAAGACTTCTCGTACTAAGCGACGGTCATTCCATTAATTCTATTAAATTATTTAAAATTTTAAATTATTTTTGACTTCCGACGTTCAGTCGTTGGGCACCGTCCACCATCAGTGCAGTAAAGCACAGTAATTGTATGTTTTAATTTTTATATCATATTATTTCACTACAAACGAAGAGTTAACGTAGTTAAAACAAATAACAGATCAGGGTTGAACATACTGTAACATTCAGGCATGTTAATTGTTAATATATTCTTATGATTCATATAATACTCGTATATATTGTGATTTCCGACTTACGATCATATCGACTTACAACGGTATCGTCGGAACGGAATCGTAATTCGAGGACAGTCTGTATTTTAATGAGTGTTTGAAACTGATATGTTGCATATTCAGTATGACATCGGGTAAAAGTTGATAAACATTTAGAGTTGTATGTTGCTTATGAGAAGTTACTCTGCTGCAATTTGAACTTGACATATAACGCAAAGGGCTACTATACAATCTGAGTTTGGCATACAATGCAACGCGCTACCATGCAATTTGAGTTTGATTTAAACGCAAAGGGTTACCATATAGCTCGAGTTTGACTTCTAATGCAACGGGCTACCATATAATTTGAGTTTGACTTAGGACGCAACGGGTTACCATACACTTTGTCTCATTTTGAGAGAAAAGTAATGTTAGAATCTGAGTTCTTAGTTTTAGCCACCATGGCGACAAACAATTTGAGTTTTATATTGTGTGTGAGAATGCAATAGTGACTGCTAAAATATCACAATGAATTGTTCAATAATTACTTTTTATGTTTAGGATCAAAAAGTTTGTTAATGTAGGAAAGATAATAATTTATCCACATGTTGTAAATAGAAAACAGGTGTAACATTTACCTGAATGGAAACGACAATATGTGATCGTTCTTGGAATTAAAACATTGCATGCAACATTTCGTAAAATGAAAACATTTTGTTATGAAACATATAAAATGAATACAATTTTACATAAACATATTTTAGTTCTTAGAACTAAAAGTTTCATACAAAAATTGCTAGAATTTAACAATGTGATATTATATCAACTTGATAGTTAAATTAAAATATTTTTTAAAAATGGTAAAGGTAGTCCTATAGTATATACTGCCGTAGTGGAGTGGAGTGTTAGAGATTTCATTATACTAGGTACGGCTTTATGAGGTGTGAGTGACCTTTTCCCCCCTCGCTGTCTTGCCTTCCCTAACTCATGAGCCGAGTTCAGTACCCATTTAAGCTGGGTAGACTGGACCGTGACGCTACCAGGTTTCGATCCCTGCAAATTTGTCGCCGCGAAGTCAGTGCTCTAACCTCTTTGCCAATTAGACGCTCAGTTAAAATATACAACGTTAAAAAATTGTTCATATTTTTACATCAGTTCATTTCAAATGGTGTTTTGTGTTAAAACTGAGGTTGGCTGTGACATATCCAACATTGTATATCTCCGCCCTTGCTGGCACACTCCAATAGACAATCTTTATATCATAGAAGCTAAAGGTCGTCACGATCTTACACTTATGCCGTCAATTATGGCTTTCAGCATTAAGTGTTATCTATTTTTTTAAAAGGAGAAGACATTGGATAAATAATTATGACAGGTGGTGGGGTGTAAGTGGGGAGAGCATCAAGATAATTAACAGAGTAAAATAAAGGACCGTGATGAATAGGATATTTGATTGTTAGATAAGATATGATATGACGCAACAGACGAAAAGATAGATATATAGACAGACAGACAGACAGACACATAGATAGACATATAGATAAATAGATAGATAGATAGATAGATAGATAGATAGATAGATAGATAGATAGATAGATAGATAGATAGATAGATAGATAGATAGATAGATAGATAGATAGATAGATAGATAGATAGATAGTCAAAAAGGTATCTTTATTCTTGTCAAGCCACGAAAAGAGATATTAATATGAAAGAAACAAACTTACCAAGTACAACCGTTGCAAAGATCCCACTTTGAGTGTTATATTTAATGACAAAATGCTTCAGTTCACATTCATAAATGTACTAAAAATGTATTAATAAAATTATGCCAAAGGTCAGAAAACACAAAGTCTAGATACCACAAGGGATCCTGAATTTACTTTACGTAGTACAAAACCAAACGAGAGCCTCGCATGTAACATTTAACTTATCAGGTTTAGTCAATCCTGGACACAAGATGTCACGTGATCTTCAATGCAATGTACGGTGTGTATACTTTTATTAAAACATTTACACATAATTCTCGATTTTAATACATAGCAACATGAAAGGTTCACATAAGGTATTTCAATTATCATTGATTCATTATGTGATGCATCAAGGCTTTATTTGTACATGAACTAAAACGTTATTTTGAGACCGCCAAACTCCAAGGTAGGAGTATCTCTAAGAGATGAAAATACGAAAATATCACTAAGAAGAACATACAAATCTAATAATCTAACTTCGATTGCTAAATCAGTTTAACTGATCGAATCCACAGATCTGTTCTCCATTTTGGTTTACTTAAATCTCCTAACAGTCCGGGTGATTTCAAAGTCATGTCCTATTTGTGAATTTTTGTTTTTTCATTGCCATCGTACTAACTTTCACGAAACAAACGTCGAAATAATGACAATTAACTTAATGACTATTTTATTACATCAAATGATATGTCACATTAATATTGCAGTTCTTCGTAAGAACCAGTCTGTTATCATATGATTTCATTTTATTTTATTTTGTTTCTTGGAATTTAAAACTGCCGTCACCTGTAATTTTTTTCACCAGTTAGTCGGTCAATATATTCTTACGTCAGTTTATCACCCACTTCACCTTGCCTTTTGTCATTATTATATCAATAATTCATTATTGACTAACTGACTGTCAGAGAGTAGCTGATCGCCAAATGGTGCTTCACTCATACTGTCTGACCTATTCACTATATAGTAAACTTTTGACTCTACAACCGCCTGATAAACTTAACTTTACCAACTGACTCATTCACTATATAGTAAACTTTTGACTCTACAACCGCCTGATAAACTTAACTTTACCAACTGACTCATTCACTATATAGTAAACTTTTGACTCTACAACCGCCTGATAAACTTAACTTTTCCAACTGACTCATTCACTATATAGTAAACTTTTGACTCTACAACCGCCTGATAAACTTAATTTTACCAACTGACTCATTCACTATATAGTAAACTTTTGACTCTAGAACCGCCTGATAAACTTAACTTTACCAACTGACTCATTCACTATATAGTAAACTTTTGACTCTAGAACCGCCTGATAAACTTAACTTTACCAACTGACTCATTCACTATATAGTAAACTTTTGACTCTACAACCGCCTTATAAACTTAACTTTACCAACTGACTCACGGCAATGCATACTCATCATCATTCGTTATCATGGTATTGCAAATCTGTACGAGTATATGTGTTCTGGTGCCAGATTGTTACGGCTGCGCCGTTCCTCTCATCTCAACAGCAGTGGCATGCTGCATGGGCAACAACGTGACCTCTTTATTCAAGTGCCCAACCTCGTGCCACCGAGACATCGTTTCGGGGGCATGCTCCTAGTCAGAAATGACTGAAAAGGATATAGCTAGTTAGAGTTAGAATTGAAGGTGTCATAACATCCGGAAAGATATCTTCTACGGACAACTAGCAGATGGAAAAAGAACAGTTGGGCAACAGCAGCTAGAGTTCAAAGATGTGTGCAAGAGAGACATGAGAGCACTGGACATAAGTCTAGCAACCTGGGATGTTAAAGCTGCCAATTGCAACAAGTGGCGATGCTCTCTACAGCGCCACCTCAGATTGGGCGAAAAGAAGCTCTCACGGCAAGCAGAAGAGAGGAGAAAACGTCGAAAAAAGGGAAAATAAGCAGCTGAGGGCTGTCACCTTAGGAACGCATTCCCATAGTCAGTTATGATTGAAGGGGCTATTATTATTATTATTATTTTTATTATTATTATTGTAACACAAAACAAAGATGTAGCTGCATAAAGTAAACTAAACTTCGCGTGGAAATTCTGACAAAACAGAAAAACAATCACCTCGGAAGAAGAATCAAAATCAATAGACTAAACAGTTTGAAGAAACAATTCATAGACGTGAAGCAGGTTATCCAATAGGAACATACAGGAACTACGTCTGAACTGGACGTCTGTCCTTTCTGACTTAGAAGTAGAAATAAAGATAGATGAAATCGGGAAACCACGTTAAATAAGCTAAATTTCTGCAAAATATCCTACACGTGGACAAATAGATTACAGCGAGATTATTGCTAGCATTTTTGGGGGAGGAAGGATGGAATATGAGCTACACAAGGGGATGGAAAAATAATCCTACTTTGCTGGTTCCTCAGAGAGAAGACACAACAATCAGAGCTAACTGAAGAGGAACAATTTTATTCAAAAACACGTTTTAAGAAAGGGGGTATGGGGGAGGGGGGAGGGGGGAGGGGGGGGAGGTGGCTTAACTGATGTGTAATTTACAATGTTCCCAATGTGTGGTTTCCGGGGGTCTTTGATGAGACAATGACAAAATAAGAAACCAGTGCTGCCTCATGCATGTCGTAAATGTCCAATGTCTACCTTGTCCCTTTTAAGCCCGGCCTCGGTTCTCTTCTCCATGTGTTTTGTTCTAACTCCCTCTATTTCCTCTATCTGGTGGATTCCAGAACTAGGACTGCCTTGTGATGCTGTCATAGGGGGTCCTCAAAGTATCTTATGTAATATTTTTACCACCTTCCTACCTTTTCATCGTCATCAGCATCTTCCTTTTCGCTCCCTGTGGACAAAGCTTGCACAGAGTATTCACCTGCTCTTGTAGCGGTAGTTTCTGGTGCAACTGGTTTTACATGATGAGGTTGCCACCCCATACACAACCTCATATTAGTCGCATTGTACAACATATGCCTGAGTAAGCAGCAGTCAATCTTTTATTACCTTGATAACGGACCCCCGGGACCTCCTTAGCTCCTATTCCACTGGTACTTCCACCTCTGCCACATGCAGTGTGGCCCAAAGTTTAGAAATAAACACCAAGAAATCAGAGACATGGAAGACACAAGAACGACAAGAAACATGCCCAGGTGTGCAAGGACGTCAAGGAAAATATAGACTCACGGATAAGTGAACTTCTGGGACAGATCTCCGATGTTCTAGACCAGTATTTCTCAACCTTTCTACGAAACCGGAACCCTTCAAATAATTTTCCACCACCAGCGGAACCCCTGCGACGATATTTTATTTCCGTAAAATTATTGCCAAGAAAATATATGTGTAAAGAGATGCTATCTACATTTTGCACATATATATTTATCTATGTCAACTGCCATTATAGAAATATACAACTAAATATAATTCTACACAAGAACGACACTTGGGTTTTTTTCGTAATCTTTAAACACTTTTGTTTATCTATTCCACGACTTCTCACAGAACACCTGAAAATGAATTGCAGAACCCTAGGGTTCCGCGGAACGCTGGTTAAGAAACACTCTGCTAGACAGAAATAACGCGCGAAATAGAATGAGATTGAGGATCGGTATAAACTGCCACATTTTTTACATCACATTTTCGTATCTGCGAGTAATGAAAACTAATGTTAATGATAACAAACATTATAATAATTTATTCAATGTTAAACATATAATTGCCGCTCAACGCTGGCGCATCTGTCAACGATGGTGATTCAAAAATGATACACGTTAAGGATGTTGTAAAATAAAATCAAAAAAAAAAAAAAATTTCTGTAACACATATTTGTTTTAAGATGTTTGTAACACATATTTGCTATTATATATCTGTAACACGTATTTGCTATTAGATATCTGTAACACATATTTGCTATTAGATATCTGTAACACGTATTTGCTATTAGATATCTGTAACACGTATTTGCTATTAGATATCTGTAACATGTATTTGCTATTAGATATCTGTAACACGTATTTGCTATTAGATATCTGTAACACATATTTGCTATTAGATATCTGTAACACGTATTTGCTTTTAGATATCTGTAACACGTATTTGCTATTATATATCCGTAACACATATTTGCTATTAGATATCTGTAACACGTATTTGCTATTAGATGTATGTAACACGTATTTGCTATTAGATATCTGTAACACGTATTTGCTATTAGATATCTGTAACACGTATTTGCTATTAGATATCTGTAACACATATTTGCTATTAGATATCTGTAACACGTATTTGCTTTTAGATATATGTAACACGTATTTGCTATTAGATATCTGTAACACGTATTTGCTATTAGATATCTGTAACACGTATTTGCTATTAGATATCTGTAACACGTATTTGCTATTAGATATCTGTAACATGTATTTGCTATTAGATATCTGTAACACGTATTTGCTATTAGATATATGTGTGGTGAAGTGGGATGTTATAAATATTTATAGGGGACTTAGTGTACTGACTGAGATCAGCTGTGAAGGTATCTATATCTATTAAGAGTAGTGTATTATAGATAACCTTACTTGGTACCACATATCTATATATCTCAGTCAGAATTATTCTGGAATAGTGTGATGACTACGTTATGTGTCTAGGGTATGTGTATGATGAAGTGTAAGTCACAACAACAGACAGATAAACAATTTAATTTAATCCACTACTCTTGACAACACTGTGACACTCACATACATATAACACTCTATGAGAATATCTTAAGGAGTCACTGATAACTTTTCAAATAACAATATGTATTCACTGTTATCATAAAGGTATATGTGTCCTGATTCAAATACAAAGGAACCAGGAATCACAATCAATTTTAATTACAAGTATATGTACAGACTTTATCAATATGAATATTGTAGTGACATATATTATTAAAATATCCTATGTGTGTCAGTTGTGTAGTGGTAATATGAGGTAATACTGGTTTTATTTTGTTCAAGCTCTGTTGGTATTTGTCATCATGACTTCAATAGTTTGTCTTTTGGGACTAGTATTGGAGATGTTCTCAGTTCCTGATATTAAGACAATTAAATTCCCCTCTGAATGTTATTTTTACAAAGTCATTTCAAGATGAGGGGACATAATGTTGAGCTCAGCAGGCCAAATCAGCTTATCTTGCGTGATGGCGGCAGGGAAGGACTCCTCTGCTCGAATTCTCCTCTGGGCTCTGGAGACACCTCACTGATAGCTAAAAAGACCAAGGAGTATGCTGTCCGACTCTGGATTCAGCAAAGCTCTGACCAGGTGCTGCTCAGTACCATCAAGACCACGGTCCCTGAAAACAAGAAGGATGTACCTTCTACTTCATAACTAATTGATACTCTAGTTCTACACTGAGCACAATACAACACAAACATTGAGTTCAGAGCGTTAGGCCAACTGTCAGCTTCATCTGAAATACTTTATACCAGCATTACCCTCCTTAATGGTCACTACGCCTCTGCACTTCCAGCATTATTTCTGTCTAATCAATCATCCAGGTGTCAGTGTACTATTTGGCCATTCCATGCCGTTTTACTTCCCTCCGACACCCTCTGTTCAGGCTGGAGCATTATAGGCTTTATCTCCTGTTTGCCACTGAACTACACATATATATACAGGCATAAATTAACAATTTACATTCAATTTTCATTAAAAGATACTGAATGGTTCAAGCTTACCACAATTTCATGGAAATAAACACAGATACGTTGATTAGCAATGAATTCTGGCACAATTACTGGCACAAATTCCCATCTGCTTATGTTCCAGGCTTTTATTTAACACAAACATGAGCTGGCTTCAACGCACTGTTGCTTTATCAAGATTATTTGCACTAGTGGTCTCGAACTAACGCTCCTAAGTGAGTATATCAGCGAGTCTAGCCAATGAGGCCACGTTTCGACAAGTGTTTGAAAAAATGTTACCTTTTCACGTCTCCCCTAACAACGAAAGATAGTATTTATAGCCCGACCAATCGTGGCTAGTCTTTCATTTGTTGCGCTCCAATCAATTTGGAGTTTACATGGTAGGCTAATTCTGTAACGTAAGATTTTTTTCAAACACGTTATAAAAAAATTTTATGAGCAGAAATGATTCCATGCTGTCAGGCATCCCCACTATTTTATTTTGGGTATAATTTATTAATTCCTGGACTATTTGCGTAACGTTTTACATATTCTTTGTCAGCAAGCCCTAAGGAACCCAAATATCCAAATTTAAAAGAGCTACGTGGCTGCGTTCAAAATATGTATTTTCTACCTCCTGTTTCGAAGATGTGCTGTCTGGGTACTGTTATGTTTTCAACCGTAAACCCATCTATTGTTATCTTTCCTTATAAGCGTTTTTTATGATTTTAAAACCTAACTCTGGGAAGGGTAATGTATTTTATCACTGTCCGTCTGAAAAAAAGTTAGTGCATGTAGTCTTACACGCGTGATGGCAGCATTTGTGTATCGCGCGAAGCGTGTTTAGTGTTCGGCTTTCTGCCTCTCCCTTCTCGCTATCCTTTTGTCCATCTGTCTTTTGATCTTGGTAACATAGTGTAGAAAAAGACATGAATGGAATTTAAAATTTAGGTCAACTTGCATATTTCAAGGTTTTTCTTAGAAAGGCAGCACATTTATTGTGTGTTTGGGAAACGCGTGTATGTTGCAGAAGGCCTTTAATATCAACGTGAAACGTTACAATTTGCATACGCAGTAGAAAACAAGGGGATTTCGAGTACAGTCATTGTGACAGCACTGTTCTTTACCATTCTTCTTCCTTTATTTATTATATGTATTTATTAGGCTTTATATTTACTTGATAATTTATATATGTGGATTAGAATATTCCACGACACCTCCCCTCTTAAAACAGACATTATATGTCAGTCCTTTATTCTATATTCACATAGAGAAATTTTTTATTATTTCTGGGGTTTACGGTGATTCTCATCACACGGATGGCGGCTTAAAAAAATCCGCTCCCAAATTGGTTTTTCCAGATATATACTCAATGCTAAAATTATATGGAGCCAAAAGTAAAGACCATCGGAGTAACCTGGAGTTCTCATGCCTAGCCTGTGCTAGAAACGATAACGGTTTGTGGTCTGTTTGCAACTTAAATGCCTTCCCATATAGATAAATATTGAATTTCTTTATCGCCCATATTACTGCAAGACATTCTTTTTCGCTAGTTGAGTAGTTGATTTCAGCTTTATTCAACTTTCTGCTAGCATATGCCACTGGGCTTAATTCCCCATCCAATGCATCTGATTTCTGTAGTAGAGTTGCTCCTAGCCCAATATTACTGGCATCCGTCCTTACTATGAATTCTTGACTTAAGTCAGGTAATTTTAAAATGGGTTTACTTGTGAGCTTTTCCTTCAATTCTTGGTAAGTCATTTCACATTGTGGTGTCCATGTAATGCGATCTGGATGTCCTTTACGTGTCAATTCAGTTAACGGTGCACATATGGAATTAAAGTTTTTGATATACTTCTGGTAGAAACCACATAATGAGACAAAGGATCTCACGTCCTTCTTGGTTTGTGGTCTCGGGGCTTTCTGTAGTTTCTCTAAATTCTTTGGGTCAGGGGTCATGTTTCCCTGATAAACTGTGTGTCCCAAAAATTCCAATTCTTTACATCCAACGCAACATTTGGTTGGTCGGGCTGTTAAATTTGCCTCCCTAAGTCGATCAAACAGCATGTTCAGAGAGTCAATGTGTTCCTCAAATGTTTCTGTTGCTATAAGGATATCATCCATAAAATTTGTTATACAGGGATTATTCAGAGGATCCAATAATTTTCTCATCATTCTAGAGAAGACACTAGGCGCATTCTTCAATCCAAATGGCAATCTATTAAACTCATAGTGTCCTTCTGAGGTACTAAAAGCTAGGTATGGTCTAACCTCAGGCTTTACTGGAATCTGATAGTATCCTTTACTCAGATCCACTTTTGAGAAATATTTAGCTTTATTTAGTCTGGCAAACAGCTGATTTGTATCCGGCAATGGATCCACCTGTCCTTCTGTAATAGCATTCAGTCTCCTGTAATCTATACAGAGTCTATGTTCTCCAGAGGGCTTCCTTAAGAGTACAACACCGGAACTATACGAAGACTCACTGTGCGAAATAATTCCTTCCTTCAATAGATAGTCTATCTCTTCCTTCAAAGCTTTCTCCTTAGCAAACGGAATCGAATATGGTTTCATACAGACAGGTGTGGAGTCTATTAGTTTCATATCATATTCCAATAGGTTTGTATGCCCTGGTCGGTCTGTTAACACCTCTGCATGATTATTTAGAACCTGTTGCACTCTCTCTTTCTGAGTTTTCGTTAAATGTGTACTGATTTTCACCTGTGCTGCTGTCTCACAGGGGTGTAATGGATATTCAAATGATGAAAGTGGTTCCTTTTTCATCTCCATGGCGATGGACAAGGTCAACAAGTGTGTCTCTTCCTGATGTTCTCTTTCCAAATATTTCTTCAGGAGATTCACATGATAGATTTTTTCTTTCCCCTTCTTATCTATCTTATAATTTGTTCTAGACACCTTCTCTAGAACTGTATATGGACCCTGCCATCCAATTTGTAACTTATTCTGACTCCCAGGCAAAAGAAGCAGTACTTTCTCTCCCACAGCCAAATTTCTGTCCTTCGCCTTCCTGTTATAATAGGCAGCATGTTTCTTCCTGGCTTGTTTCAAATTTTCATTGGCAAGTTTCCAGCCAGTTTTTAACCGAGTGGTCAGCTCATTCACATATTGGTATGAAGATGTAATGTTTTCCTCTGCCTTTTCATCAGTCCACGTTCTTAACATAGCTTCGAGTGGACCTTTTATTGGCCTTCCAAACAATAATGTTGCCGGGGCCATACCGGTTGAACTATGGGGTACCTCCCGATAAGCAAAGAGGGCGGCGTGCAGGTACTGGTCCCATGTATCTGGTTTTTCGTGTGCCAACTTTCTCAGGATCGACATCAATGTGCCGTTAAATCTTTCCACTTGGCCGTTCCCTTGGGGATGATACACACTACAATGGAAGTGTTTGGCCTGGAAGATCCTGAAAACTTCTTCAGTTAGTTTCCCCTTGAACTGAGAGCCATTATCAGTCAAGATTTGATTGGGAAAGCCTAACCTTGTGAAAATTGTGAGCAATGCCTCTGCCACATGTTTTGAATCAATCGATGACAGGGCTACTGCCTCTCCCCACATAGAACAAGTGTCCACCAGAGTCAGAATGTAGCTGTTCCTTCTCTTGGTTCGGGTGAGAGGTCCCACAAGATCCACGGCAACTCTCTCAAAGGGTGTTCCCACTATGGGCATTTCCCCCAGAGTTGCTGGTGCAGTCCAATGTTTAGGTGCTACTCGTTGGCACTCTGGACAGGATTTTACATATCGTTTGATATCTTCAGTTATTCCTGGCCAGAAATAGTGACAAGCTATTCGCTGTCCTGTTGCGCTGATTCCCATATGACCACTGAAGGGAATCGCATGCCCTAGTTCCAACACTTTAGTCCTATATGAAGTGGGAAGGACCAGCTGTCCGTGACCATTGGATTCAGATCCAGCCTTCCTATATATCAGTTTGTTCTTCATATAAAACTCTCCCTTGCCTGGAGGTGTATGAGATTTGGGCAACTTCTTGAAACATGGCTTGAGTGTTTTGTCCTCAGCCTGTGCCTTCCTCATCTCATCTGGGTGAGTATTTATGGGATTATCCTCCTCCTTCTTTGACTGTGATCTGGTCTGCACTGTTGCCAATATCACAGGTCTCTTGGGATTCCCCAAGAAGACATATCTACACCCCAATATTAGAGGGTAGATTGGCTCATTTATCACTGCTGCTTTTATGATTCCTTCCACATATCGCGTTTTCACTTTTATTCGGGCGACGGGAAGTGTCATGGTAGCTACATCCTTGGTTGCAGTTTGAATCTCCACTGTTTCCGTGGTGTATTGATCGGCCTGCACCAGGTGAGAACTCACAACGGAATCGTAATCTAAACCGGTATCATATAAACATCTTATAGTGACACCATTACAGATGACATCTTCACACACTGGGGGGTGGTATGGTTCCTGTAATTCTTCAGGTTTGCCCTTCTTTTCCTTTTTCCCCGATGTCATAGCAGCAAAATGAGGAGGTTTCCTTCTACAATGGTCAGTGTCATGATTGTTCATCTTACAATTTTTACACCACCTTTTTCCTTGGTTGAAAGATTTTCTTTCATCATATTTCCTTTCATCGAATTGTGGGAATTTATTTTTATTTTCATACCGTGGCCTATCAAATTGGTGCTTACCTTTATTTTGATCCCTAGGATCAAATTTATTAAAGTTCTGTGGTGCCCTAAAGTTATCCACTTGTTTCTTTTTATTACCTGTTACCTCTGCTTGAGCTGCTTGATACCTTTCAGCAACATTTAGCAACTCACCCAGCCTCTCTGCACCTTGTTCCATGAGAAACTTTCTCAGGTCTGGAGCCATGGACTCTCTTAATTGCTCTATAAGGACCATTTCCTTAAGATCTTGGGTTTTCCCCAGAGAAGTCCATTTCTCCAAGTATGTCTCTATTCGTGCAGAGAACTGGTGATAGGTTTCACCTGACAGTAGTTTAGCATTCCTAAATTTTTTCCTATAAAATTCAGCATTCTTTTCATATCTTAACAAAAGAGCCTGCTTTAGCATATCATAATTTTCCTGATCACCTCTGCTCATTTTTGCAAAAACTTCATAAGCTGCCCCACGAAGTCCCTGAGATAACTTTAAGCTCCACCTTTCTCTCTCTAACCCATACGTGGTAGCTAATAGTTCATACCTATTTAGGTAGCTCTCAATATCATCGTCTTTCTCAACAAAATGATCTAAATGAAAATTCATAGCTGAGGTTGAGGCTCCTTGGCTAGCAGTGGCATCAGAGGCAAAGGGACTGGCACCATTTTCAGGAGCATGGCCCTGAAACTCAAACTCCCTTAGTCGTAATTCATGTTCCCTTTGTAATCTTTTCTCCTCCTTTTCTGCTTCCCTCTCTGCAGCTAATTTCTTCTCTTCCCTTTCTGCAGCTAATTTCTTCTCTTCCCTTTCTGCAGCTAATTTCTTCTCTTCCCTTTCTGCAGCTAATTTCTTCTCTTCCCTTTCTGCAGCTAATTTCTTCTCTTCCCTTTCTGCAGCTAATTTCTTCTCTTCCCTTTCTGCAGCTAATCTTTTGTCTTCTCTTTCTGCTTCCAATTTCTTAGCCTCTTTGTCAGCCTCAATCTGCAACCTCTTAGTCTCAGCCTCAGCTTGCAACCTCTTAGTCTCAGCCTCTAACTTTCTTTCGGCCTCTTTTTCTAATCTTCTTTCTTCGCGTTCAATAAATTTGTCACATTCCGTAGTGACATAGGCAACCATAACTTGCCCATCTAATCCTAACTCTTTTGCAGTCTGTACAGCAGCAGATCGAAACTTGGCCAGGTCCGCCATTGTCTATCAGGTAAATTTCTACAATGTCTAACCAACAATTTAATCTCTAAATATATCTAATGGACAACACAGGCACCGTGAGCTCAACCTTATTTAATTCCACCCAAGGATACCTTTTAATTCTTATATTCCCTGAAGTGAATTACCCCCAATATTTTTAATAGGGAAAGATTCAAAATCCCAAGAGCGAGCCCCCAATATATGTGGTGAAGTGGGATGTTATAAATATTTATAGGGGACTTAGTGTACTGACTGAGATCAGCTGTGAAGGTATCTATATCTATTAAGAGTAGTGTATTATAGATAACCTTACTTGCTACCACATATCTATATATCTCAGTCAGAATTATTCTGGAATAGTGTGATGACTACGTTATGTGTCTAGGGTATGTGTATGATGAAGTGTAAGTCACAACAACAGACAGATAAACAATTTAATTTAATCCACTACTCTTGACAACACTGTGACACTCACATACATATAACACTCTATGAGAATATCTTAAGGAGTCACTGATAACTTTTCAAATAACAATATGTATTCATGGTTATCATAAAGGTATATGTGTCCTGATTCAAATACAAAGGAACCAGGAATCACAATCAATTTTAATTACAAGTATATGTACAGACTTTATCAATATGAATATTGTAGTGACATATATTATTAAAATATCCTATGTGTGTCAGTTGTGTAGTGGTAATATGAGGTAATACTGGTTTTGTTTTGTTCAAGCTCTGTTGGTATTTGTCATCATGACTTCAATAGTTTGTCTTTTGGGACTAGTATTGGAGATGTTCTCAGTTCCTGATATTAAGACAATTAAATTCCCCTCTGAATGTTATTTTTACAAAGTCATTTCAAGATGAGGGGACATAATGTTGAGCTCAGCTGGCCAAATCAGCTTATCTTGCGTGATGGCGGCAGGAAGGACTCCTCTGCTCGAATTCTCCTCTGGGCTCTGGAGACACCTCACTGATAGCTAAAAAGACCAAGGAGTATGCTGTCCGACTCTGGATTCAGCAAAGCTCTGACCAGGTGCTGCTCAGTACCATCAAGACCACGGTCCCTGAAAACAAGAAGGATGTACCTTCTACTTCATAACTAATTGATACTCTAGTTCTACACTGAGCACAATACAACACAAACATTGAGTTCAGAGCGTTAGGCCAACTGTCAGCTTCATCTGAAATACTTTATACCAGCATTACCCTCCTTAATGGTCACTACGCCTCTGCACTTCCAGCATTATTTCTGTCTAATCAATCATCCAGGTGTCAGTGTACTATTTGGCCATTCCATGCCGTTTTACTTCCCTCCGACACCCTCTGTTCAGGCTGGAGCATTATAGGCTTTATCTCCTGTTTGCCACTGAACTACACATATATATACAGGCATAAATTAACAATTTACATTCAATTTTCATTAAAAGATACTGAATGGTTCAAGCTTACCACAATTTCATGGAAATAAACACAGATACGTTGATTAGCAATGAATTCTGGCACAATTACTGGCACAAATTCCCATCTGCTTATGTTCCAGGCTTTTATTTAACACAAATATGAGCTGGCTTCAACGCACTGTTGCTTTATCAAGATTATTTGCACTAGTGGTCTCGAACTAACGCTCCTAAGTGAGTATATCAGCGAGTCTAGCCAATGAGGCCACGTTTCGACAAGTGTTTGAAAAAATGTTACCTTTTCACGTCTCCCCTAACAACGAAAGATAGTATTTATAGCCCGACCAATCGTGGTTAGTCTTTCATTTGTTGCGCTCCAATCAATTTGGAGTTTACATGGTAGGCTAATTCTGTAACGTAAGATTTTTTTCAAACACGTTATAAAAAAAATTTTATGAGCAGAAATGATTCCATGCTGTCAGGCATCCCCACTATTTTATTTTGGGTATAATTTATTAATTCCTGGACTATTTGCGTAACGTTTTACATATTCTTTGTCAGCAAGCCCTAAGGAACCCAAATATCCAAATTTAAAAGAGCTACGTGGCTGCGTTCAAAATATGTATTTTCTACCTCCTGTTTCGAAGATGTGCTGTCTGGGTACTGTTATGTTTTCAACCGTAAACCCATCTATTGTTATCTTTCCTAATAAGCGTTTTTTTATGATTTTAAAACCTAACTCTGGGAAGGGTAATGTATTTTATCACTGTCCGTCTGAAAAAAAGTTAGTGCATGTAGTCTTACACGCGTGATGGCAGCATTTGTGTATCGCGCGAAGCGTGTTTAGTGTTCGGCTTTCTGCCTCTCCCTTCTCGCTATCCTTTTGTCCATCTGTCTTTTGATCTTGGTAACATAGTGTAGAAAAAGACATGAATGGAATTTAAAATTTAGGTCAACTTGCATATTTCAAGGTTTTTCTTAGAAAGGCAGCACATTTTATTGTGTGTTTGGGAAACGCGTGTATGTTGCAGAAGGCCTTTAATATCAACGTGAAACGTTACAATTTGCATACGCAGTAGAAAACAAGGGGATTTTTTGCTATTAGATATCTGTAACACGTATTTGCTATAAGATGTCCATCACACGTATTTGCTATAAGATATCCGTAACACATATTTGCTATAAGAGATATGTAACACGCATTTGCTATAAGATATCTGTAACACGTATTTGCAATTAGATATCTGTAATACGTATGTGCTATTAAATATCTGTAACACGTATTTGCTATTAGATATCTGTAACACGTATTTGCTATTAGATATCTGTAACACATATTTGCTATTAGATATCTGTAACACGTATTTGCTATTAGATATCTGTAACACGTATTTGCTATTAGATATCTGTAACACGTATTTGCTATTAGATATCTGTAACACGTATTTGCTATTAGATATCTGTAACACATATTTGCTATTAGATATCTGTAACACGTATTTGCTTTTAGATATCTGTATTTGCTATTATATATCCGTAACACATATTTGCTATTAGATATCTGTAACACGTATTTGCTATTAGATGTATGTAACACGTATTTGCTATTAGATATCTGTAACACGTATTTGCAATTAGATATCTGTAATACGTATGTGCTATTAAATATCTGTAACACGTATTTGCTATTAGATATCTGTAACACGTGTTTGCTATTAGATATCTGCAACACGTATTTGCTATTAGATATCTGTAACACGTATTTGCTGTTAGATATCTGTAACACGTATTTGCTATTAGATATCTGTAACACGTATTTGCTATCAGATATCTGCAACACGTATTTGCTATTAGATATCTGTAACACGTATTTGCTATTAGATATCTGTAACACGTATTTGCTATTAGATATCTGTAACATGTATTTGCTATTAGATATCTGTAACACGTATTTGCTATTAGATATCTGTAACACGTATTTGCTATTAGATATATGTAACACATATTTGCTATTAGATATCTGTAACACGTATTTGCTATAAGATGTCCATCACACGTATTTACTATAAGATATCCGTAACACATATTTGCTATAAGAGATATGTAACACGTATTTGCTATAAGATATCTGTAACACGTATTTGCAATTAGATATCTGTAATACGTATTTGCTATTAGATATCTGTAACACGTATTTGCAATTAGATATCTGTAATACGTATTTGCTATTAGATATCTGTAACACGTATTTGCTATTAGATGTATGTAACATGTATTTGCTATTAGATATATGTAACACATATTTGCTATTAGATATCTGTAACATGTATTTGCTATAAGATATCCGTAACACGTATTTGCTTTAAGATATCTGTAACACGTATTTGCTATAAGATATCCGTAACACGTATTTGCTTTAAGATATCTGTAACACGTATTTGCTATAAGATATCCGTAACACGTATTTGCTTTAAGATATCTGTAACACGTATTTGCTATAAGATATCCGTAACACGTATTTGCTTTAAGTTATCTGTAACACGTATTTGCTATAAGATATCCATAACACGTATTTGCTATAAGATATCTGTAACACGTATTTGCTATAAGATATCCGTAACACGTATTTGCTTTAAGATATATGTAACACATATTTGCTATAAGATATCTGTAACACGTATTTGCTATAAGATATCTGTAACACGTATTTGCTTTAAGATATCTGTAACATGTATTTGCTATAAGATATCTGTAACACGTATTTGCTTTAAGATATCTGTAACACGTATTTGCTATAAGATATCCGTAACACGTATTTGCTTTAAGATATCTGTAACACGTATTTGCTATAAGATATCTGTAACACGTATTTGCTATAAGATATCTGTAACACGTATTTGCTATAAGATATCTGTAACACGTATTTGCTATAAGATATCCGTTTCGCGGCAAACTTGCGGGGTTCAAAACACTGTGGATTCACGCTCCTGTCTACCCAACTGTAAATGTGTACTTGTCTCTGCTCTAGAGATGGGGTGGAAAAGGCAGCGAGGAAGGGAGCGTCATCCCATCTCTCGATTCTGGACCTAGTATTGTGAAGTCTCTAACACTTGACTCCACTACGGCAGTATCAGCTATAGGATTACCTTTTTTATGGACCTTAAGCCACAACTGCTGGTGGTGGTGGTCCGCGGGAAGTCGGCACCAAGAATTCATATGCTATTGCATTAGTTCTTTCTGGACAACCTTAATTTACTAGATGAGGCTCCATCATTACCTGTCACCTCCCTAGGAAACATAGGCCTTCAACAAATACACTTCACACCCCCACCCCGTCAAAATCTGTCAAGGTCTTGCAAATGTGCGAAGTCCTTCCATATGTCCATCCCTCTCATGTGTGTCTCCACTTTTCTTCTCCGCGTGTTTCTAGTCTCCTTCTATTTATTTTACTCTGATGAATTCAGAGCAGGGACTGCCTTGCAGTGTTATCAGCTGATTTTCTCACCGCGTCTTATTCAACACCATCGTTTTCACCTGACACAATGTTCCGCCGCCATTTGCCTCGTTCTTTTCATCAGTTTCTCATTAAGTGATCTATCTGTCATACCATTGCAATCCTTCCATTCTATGTATCCGTCCAATTATGAAAGTGTGTAGCTTTCTGGTTGACATATTTGTTGTTTTCATGTTTCAGTACCATACAATAGGGCTGAGGATATTTTAAATGGAGATTATTATTTTCTGTATTGGACAGGATGTATTTTGATTTCCATACATTTACAACTGCAATGAAAGCACTTCCTTCCATTTGTATTCCTATTTGATATATTTCTCTCTTCCTCCAGCTTTGTCTATATTGCTGCCAGGATGTACTTATGATTTCTCATCTTATAAGGATGTATGTATCAGTGCAATCTGGCTATCGTTAATTGCATTCATTCTCGCATTCGTTGTTTTGTCTCAGACGTGTCACACCTCATTGATGTGGCTTTTCATTTTGTTTGTATTTGGGATCAGTGATGGATCAGAAGAGCCAGATCGTCGCCCAAATCGAGATCGTCAAGCTGTTTTGTCAGAGTCAACTGGCTTCCGTTTCTGCTTTTTATTTATTTATTTTTATTTTTTAAACCTCAGTAAATAGCATGTTAGAACAGAAATGGTGACACAAGTGATCCATGCCACGTTCCACTTCTTATGTCCAAGTGCCAAGTAAGTTGTCCTTCATATGTTGAAATATTATCTTTATTGGGTTAATCAACTTCAGGGAGACTCCATATCCCTTTATTTGTTTCCAGAGCGATTATGTGTCTAAACTGTCGAATGCCCTTTCATAGTCAAAATGTGGTGACTTTTTAATGTTACAGTTTTACGAGCTTCGTTCAGCTGTTGTGTGTAGTGTGGCTATCTGGTTTATACAGGATATGTTTTATCGTAAACCTGCCTGCTCCTCTCTTAACTGTCAGCTTAATGGCCTTTTTATCTCTCAAGGAGGATCAATGTTCAAAATGTGTCCAGGCACTGATAATAACATTACTTCTCTGTAATGTGTGCCCTCTAGTAGATCTTCCTTATTTGATAACTTGACCAAGCATCCTTTCTTCTAGTCTTTATTGACTTTAACGATCATGGAACGAAAATAATGTAAACAACAATTACGCTGTTGCTACTGTTTCTCGATTAGTTATTACAAGGTATATGGCACCCGAATGGATACACGTTTTAGACATGTCTACCGTAATTTTCTATTGAGTTGTTCCATGAATGGTACTGGTGACTGCCATATGTACTTTCTCTATTCCTCTTATGCTGGGCATCTTTGAAGCAGATGTTCAGCAGTCATGTTATCGGTGCCATAGTCACACTCATCGGTAGGTCCTATCTTTAGTATTAGATTATAAGGTTCTGATATTTCCTAGTACTTCCGTCTCCAAGATTAGTATGCGTACTCTGCTATCGAGTTGGCTTTCTCACAAAAATAACATAGTTAATCTAAATAGACTGAAACAAATGTATCCCTTGTCCAGTAAAGACTAGAATCAGGTTTCCTTCATGGTTTTCCCAAAATGAAAGGAGAATTCCTTTATTAATACAGTAGAATAACTGTTCTACACGTAGCCTGGTAGTTCTTGGTATCCAAGCAAAGCGAATGATTTGTGGTAATCCTTGGTATTCAAGCAAAAGGAAAGATGTGTGGTAATCTTATTCGTGTTCTTTCAGGTGGAAGCATCTTCCGGAACCCCGTCTGCCCTTGTTGTTAAGTTCGATCGGCTACTAAATACACTACTGAATGGTCAAAGCACGCGCATCAGTCAGATCTGAATGGTCTTGTGAGCACAAATCAAGCTGAGTCATATATCAGAAGAGAGTCCTGTCAACTACTGAAGTAGTTTAGTGTAGTGGTCTGATGATAATTGAGAGCAGCGAAGACTTTTCGTTTCAAGACGGAATACTCACATATCGCTTTGTGTGGATTTTTCACAATGGTATAAGCGCCGTACCGTTCAGAAAGCAATGGCAAACTACTGAATGAAAAAAATTGCCTAGAAAAATCACAAACAGCCAATAAAAGCTGGGGTTGATTGCCACGTCCTGTAAAGGATAAGCAACTAACTTTTAAGTAGGGAAAACAATTTTTAACGTGTCAGCTAACGACTCATTCTTCGGCACACTGGAAACATGAAAAGGCATCATCATCATCGTTATCACCATCATCTCTCTTTTCCTCTTTACGGAGCAAAGATACAGCACTACAGATAACCCTTGTGGGGGAACCTACATCAAAGCCTATGCTCTTGCGGGAACTACACGGAGAACACTTGATTAAAATAAAACAGAATGCGAATGCTACAGACGATGAGCTGTTGATTCTTAGTCCCTACTTCTGTCAATCATCTACCAGCAATAGTTACGTGCTTTCACACAGAGCTTCCTGCAAGGTGCCGTCGGAAGTGGTATCTCTATATTCCGAAAGGAACAATAACGGAAACGCCTGAATGATGCTGATTTTAGTTTTGTTAGGGCTGATGTTATTTGTGCTGTTCTTGTTAGGGCTGCTGTTGTTTGTGCTGTTCTTGTTAGGGCTGCTGTTGTTTGTGCTGTTCTTGTTTGTTTCTCTGTTTTGGGTCCTTCATTTTAAATCAGCGCTCTGTGGTTGTTGTGTTTTATTTTGGCGTGATCTCAATTTCTCATTTTTTGGCAGGAGTTTCAACAAAGGTTATACGATAAACTTTTTATCTTCTCCAGTCATGCCACCTATATCGTCAGCGAAGTGGAATCTGATGATTGGTGGATCTCCAGACAACAAAGGGCAGATAAATTACAGCGTGGAAGAGCCAACACACAAGAAAAACAGCAAAGTAATGCGCTATATAGAATTATGGACACTATATACTCTAATTAAACTTCACATGGGGTTGAACTGGGTATCCCTCGCACATGACAAACACCAGTTTCCAAGTGCAGGGTTCAAAACCAAACCAAAGCCGTCTTTGGCTACATGGTTCCCAAGTGTGCCTGACGTTATCATCCTCGTGTTCTTTGTCGCTCACCATGGAGCATGGTAGCGCCACTGCAGCTGTACCATTGATTTAAAAAAAATATATTAATGGCCCTATTCTAGAGCTTTTCAGCAGACTGAATGAATTTCTGATTGATGTGATTTGTCATCACTGTCCATAAAACATCTTGCCATAGTTTATCAGATAAGTTATTTTTCTTTATTTTGTTTCCCATTATTGTTCGTTTTTTTTTGTTGTTTTACCGTGACTGTCACGCGACCGATAATTTATTTTACCATTTCGTTCCATATGTTATTAACTCTTTTAATGTTCTGTTTTCCTAGACATTTTGTATTCTTATTTTCTTTCATTTTCTCCTTCTCAAACCCTACCCGAGGTGGTTACGTTCTGGCTTTCAGTAGAAATCCCACACTGGTCAGAAACGGTCAGCGTAGCGGTAATATTACATACACGCACCTGGTCCGTCCAGGGGAATTTCTCTGGTCGCTTTAAAACGTTTGATCACGAGCGGCTGGTACCCTTTGAGGCCTGGGTAACGAGTTTGATCTGTTTCAGGGGGAGATAACAATCGCGGTCAGTCTCTGGGTTTTTGCCCCTTAGAGCGCATTAGCTCTCATAATATTATGCATTTCTCTACCTGAAGGAACTTTCTTGCGGTTGTTGACTTCTGATGTCTCTAGAATAACCTTTGTCTTACTCTCTTGATTACGCATTGCGCCGATACATCTGTAGAATCAGGTCATGCAGGTGTCCTGGGTGGCGTTGTATGTAAACATATAAATCTAGAAGAGTCTTAATAGACAAAGACATTCGGGAATATTCCTGGCCCGTAGATGACCATCATGAGATAAGGCAAACTTTAACACAGTACTAGAATGTGTTTGCCTATGTTCTAGTCATTTTCGGGGTGAGTTGACATATCTTATAATTATTATATTATATTCATGTTAGCTTTTTATATATATCTGATAGGAAGTGACTTACTTCATTTTTGAGGATTTCTCTTAGTAATTTAGTTCAGTGATAAGGTAGCGCTGTCTACAGCCTTAGTTAAGTGGTGCTTAAACTGTTACAGTTTATCATGGGTTAAATGTTAAACTTACAATAACAGATACTAGGCGTAGAATCAGTCCACAGATGCTTATCATGGGTTAAGAATAGGCTAATTAACTGTCATTTCTGTAAGATAATGTCAGGTGTGGATTGTTCACTTAAAACTGAATAGTGAGATGCAGGTAATAATTCTGGATTATAGGAGATAGTCACTTATTCCTTTTTGATAGATATTTTTACTGGCAAGGGAGAATCATTTTATGCTTACTTGTGTGGCCAGGCACTAGTCTATAACTTTCACAGAAAGCAGTCACCAGGCATAGATATAATTATATCTTATGATTTAGCCACAACTGTATTATTATAGCGAGAACATTGCATTTTCTATGTACTCATTTTGTGGAATGCTAATATATTTCCCCAAGGGGACATACGATTTATTTGTGTAATGTCAAATGCTGTAATCTGTTTATGTAAATTCATTTAATGTTGTAAGATGAATAAGCATATTCATTTAACTGTAACTACAAGGTTAGGTTTCCTGTATGTTGAGATTTGGGAGAAGAGGAGGAGATTTTGTTGTCAGAACATTTAATGACAGTTACATGGGTGTACAAAAGATATTAAGCCTATGTGGACACATGCTATAATTGATAGAATGGAAGGAGCGGAGCATGAATATGTTATAAAACATTAGATTGATTTTGTCGTTGCTTGAAGTTAAGGGTGTCTTTTTGGGTCTCAGTTTCAGGGAGACCGAATCGCTAGAGCAGACTCCAGTCAGGCGAAGAACGTCATATTCTCTTCGATCTAGAGGGTTTCTGAATACCGCTAGCGTCACGAGTCGTCAACCCCGTTCCTGAATCAAAACCCCTTTTCGTCAACGCCAAGTTACGCTCACGCAGTGCAACGAGCCAAAGCTAAATCTGGAATCATCAAATGCAGTAGTAGTTCTCTACTCGCCTATTGGATTACCAGTCAGAGCGTTGCGGCTTCCAGAATATCAAAACCGCCCAGCATGTCTATAGCAGAATCTGATATCACCCGACTTTGTGTGCCTAAACGGGGCACTCAGCAAACCACAGCCAAACCAGTTTAAACAGGATTTACAGCCAAGCAGAGCCTAGCGCCGGATAAGAGTGCCTGGGACCCCGTGTCCTCCAGTAACTTCATCTGGTGTATTTTCACATTGAAGGATATTTACTTGTAAGACACTTTTCTGGAGCTAACGCCTTTGGTCCCACGAAAGCGGACCCACTGTCGGACAGCTTAGTTATTTTCTCTGTGTTCTACAGGTTTTATGAGTGTTGGTGGTGTGTGTGTTTGTGGGTGTGTATTTGCATTATTGAGGTTATTGATGAATATTTGATTATTGATGTATTTTATGCTGTGTATGATGATATGAATTAATTCCATGCTTTTCTTCATTTAATAAAGTTTACACTTTTATTAATGCGCTGTTCCCGACCCTTTCATCCATAATTAAACTTGTTTTAGCTCTTTACTAGAATCTCTATGTTTGATAAGAGAAAAGAGTGAGAGCAGGAGGTGCTTAGACAGTAAAAGTGAGTTGAGGCTTGGAGAAAGAGATCACTTTTTTTGATAAATCTTCTTCCAGGTTGTCTCAAGTCCATCTCCTCTTTACACCTTTCTGTGTGTGTAATCTATAACTCTGTCAGTCCACTATCCCTTGTCGATTTCACTACTATTGTCCAACTCGACAAATACTCTCCACTTTACTCAACCACGACAGTGACGAAAGCCAAGTTTGTTGCCGTTTTTGATTTTTGTTGCTGATGTTTCCTTTTTTCTTTAAATAATTTTACAAAAGTATTACTACTTTACTCAGTTTTTACTTGGTTGTCATATAGCACAAACAATGACATTACAATCTCAAGATGGTCGATAGTGGGTTTAAATACAATAATATTATCATTAGCTCATCCCTCTAGCCAAACAGAGTTCTGGATTTTATAAATAACTATGACGAAGTAATATCAAGATTCATCGATTCATTCATTCATTACTTCAGATCTCTAAGAAGTGTAAACCTTCAACAAATTCATGCCAAGTTCTCATGTCCTGTGACATTCACTCAAGGTATTTACATGTCTTCTTTAATAATTTCATTTCTACATTCGGTTCTCTTCTCACTGTGTTTTGTCAACTCTGTCTACCTCTTACCCTGGGTATATCAAAATAAGTACTGCCATGTAAAGCTATCCACAGGTTTCTTCATGATATGTCATATCCAACACCAGCGTCTTCTTCTCAAGAAAAAAATGTATCGTTCCGAATCCTAAATGTTCTTCCATTTTACTCTTAATATTATTCTTAAAGCTTTGCCTTCAAAACTTACTACTGTTCTTAACACTGAGAGTCTAGTTGGCATTATCGCTACAAAGATGCTCCGAACAACGTACTGTGTAAGAAATACAAACGTGAATACAAATCATGTGTGGGTAGGAAAAGGTCAGAGGTAAAGAATACCCCATAACATGTGAATGTTGTATTAATTACTTAAAACTCCCTGTTTACTCTGTCTTGTTGTTTCTATCTGGTGTCACACTGTCTTATAAGGAGGTCAACATTAGCTAACGTTATCTGGAGGAGTAACCAGAGTAACAACTTTCCTTGGGGTCAGGCCTCAAGGGCGTCCTCTCGTCGTAGAGGGTGGGCGCCTGCAGAATGATCCCGAACGTACCAATCACACAAGCTGTGGTGAAGATCCACAGAAACAGCCGATCCAGTACCATAGCTACGTACTTCCAGTCTTCCATGATCTAATGAGACGGAAGAGAGAAAGTAAATGATAGAAGTTAAAGAATGCAACATTTTACTTGTGAATGTTAAAAACTAAATTGGAATGACATATTCGCTGTTAGAAAATTAAAGTTTATTCTTTCTAAATTGCATGCATAAGATTAGGGATTACCCATAATTCTTGTAGAAAGCAAAGGATTACTCACATTGACATGCATGTAATAATAGGGTGACCAAATAGTTTTTTCACTAAAACAAAGGACATTTTCCGACATTTTGGCGTAAAAAAGTGGACAATAGAAGACATAAAATAGGATTAAAAAAGCGGACATTAATTTCATGCATGATTAATGCATGATTAATGCATGATTATGATGACTAGAGTTAGCTCTAATTTTATAAAGGTTAGTAAAAAAAAAGTTAAAATGTTTGTTTTAAAACAATTTTAACATCAAAAATTAACTTTCACATATTAAAAAGCATTGATAAAATTGTTATTATGATTCTTTTCTTCTATTTTTTTTTTTTGGCGAATATTTTCTTTTTTAACAATTCATTATTTTCTTTAAAAAAATCACAAAAGGACACTTCTTTTCAATTATATTGAAGAAGGAATTTACCGATAATGGAATCCACATTGAACATGTTTCTGTCTCTTGTCAAGTAACTTTCCATCCCCCCCCCCCCCGCCCCCCCCCCCCAAAAAAAAAAGAATTTTAAACATACGCTTTTAATGTACTAAAAAGTTAAAAATAATTTTTCAAGGAGTTTATAGCTTGCAGTCAAAAAATGTAACATCAAATTGATAAAAAGCGTGGGGCGCTTAAGCGCGTTTCATATATTTTATCCATAAGTGTCTAATGAAGTATAAAGCAGAAGTTAGTTTTATGCAGAATCAGCGCCCCACGCTTTTTGTCAATTTAATGTTACATTTTTTGACTGCTAGCTATAAACTCTTTGAAAAATGTTTTGTTTGGTTTGTTAGTGCATTAAAAGCGTGTGTTGAAAATATTTTATTTTATTGTTTATTTTCTTCTTTTTAGTGTTTTTTTTTTTTTTTGGTTGTTTTTAAATTTAAGTCAAATTAATCGATCCACTAATGACATCATCAGTTTGCATACAAGAGAAGTTAAATAAAAGTGTGTAAAAATAGGACCACCTTAGCACACTAGGTTTCACACTTTAATTACTTCCCTTGTATCGCTACCAATTGTATACAACACTCGTTAACATTGACTAAATGAACCACGTCCAAAAAAATGAAACTGCACATGCATGACCTCATCTATTTTGACATACTCAATGATTTTTTTTTTCCTATTTGTATTTTAACCTGCTGTAGCTGCTGTAGGATTTCATAATGTTCTCAGCAGAATGAAACAATAATCAGAAAAGGTTAAAAATTATCCGAATAACTTGTACTAGGAAACAGTAATCTATAAATTACCGAAGATGAAAGAGCGATCGAGAATTAATACCCTTGTATGTTTCTACAGTACAAAAAATAATGCGGCAAAAACAATGATTATTATTTTTAATTTTATTAATTTTATTAATTACTAATTATTGTATTGTCGTGGAGAATACACAACTATGCCAAGTTTCAGAGCTATTGCTCATCTGGAAGTGATTGAAAAATCGATTGCAAGATTTGAAAGTGACACGAAAGTGACATACAAGGCAAGTTAAATAAAAGCGTGTTAAAAAAAACAGCCTGTTCACGTCTACATTGTGACCAGGCACTACAGACAAAGATTGTGCGATCGTTAGAAGTTCAGAATTTTAAGAATTTGGTTTGCTTCTTATGTGCCAGCAACTGCATGAATCCTTATTTAACGCAATGGAAAATTAACAGTGCTGTCACAAAGAAGGTACTCGAAATCCCCCTTGTTTTCTGCTTCGTCTGCAAATTGTAACGCTTCCACGTTGATAGTAAAAGCTTACTGTATTATACCCGCTTTCTTCAATGAAACGTGTGCTGTATTTCTTGGAAAAACATTGAGAGGCAGACTGCGTAATGACCTAAATTAATCCTAACATTAATTATACTGCGTTACCAAAACGAACGAACAGATGGACGAAAGGATAAAGAGAGAGGGAGGGCTGAAAATCAGGAACGCATGCAACACGCGTCGCGCGATACACAAATGCTGCCATCACGCGTGTAAGACTACATGCACTAACTTTTTTTCAGACGAACAGTGATAAATTCACTACCCTTCCCAGAGTTAGGTTTTAAAATCACAAAAAACGCTTATTAGGAAAGATAACAATAGATGGGTTTACGGTTGAAAACATAACAGTACCCAGACAGCACATCTTCGAAACAGGAGGTAGAAAATACATATTTTGAACGCAGCCACGTAGCTCTTTTAAATTTGGATATTTGGGTTCCTTGGGGCTTGCTGACAAAGAATATGTAAAACGTTACGCAAATAGTCCAGGAATTAATAAATTATAACCAAAATAAAATAGTGGGGATGCCTGACAGCATGGAATCATTTCTGCTCATAAAATTTTTTTATAACGTGTTTGAAAAAAATCTTACGTTACAGAATTAGCCTACCATGTAAACTCCAAATTGATTGGAGCGCAACAAATGAAAGACTAACCACGATTGGTCGGGCTATAAATACTATCTTTCGTTGTTAGGGGAGACGTGAAAAGGTAACATTTTTTCAAACACTTGTCGAAACGTGGCCTCATTGGCTAGACTCGCTGATATACTCACTTAGGAACGTTAGTTCGAGACCACTAGTGCAAATGATCTTGATAAAGCAACAGTGCGTTGAAGCCAGCTCATATTTGTGTTAAATAAAAGCCTGGAACATAAGCAGATGGGAATTTGTGCCAGTAATTGTGCCAGAATTCATTGCTAATCAACGTATCTGTGTTTATTTCCATGAAATTGTGGTAAGCTTGAACCATTCAGTATCTTTTAATGAAAATTGAATGTAAATTGTTAATTTATGCCTGTATATATATGTGTAGTTCAGTGGCAAACAGGAGATAAAGCCTATAATGCTCCAGCCTGAACAGAGGGTGTCGGAGGGAAGTAAAACGGCATGGAATGGCCAAATAGTACACTGACACCTGGATGATTGATTAGACAGAAATAATGCTGGAAGTGCAGAGGCGTAGTGACCATTAAGGAGGTAAATACTGGTATAAAGTATTTCAGATGAAGCTGACAGTTGGCCTAACGCTCTGAACTCAATGTTTGTGTTGTATTGTGCTCAGTGTAGAACTAGAGTATCAATTAGTTATGAAGTAGAAGGTACATCCTTCTTGCTTTCAGGGACCGTGGTCTTGATGGTACTGAGCAGCACCTGGTCAGAGCTTTGCTGAATCCAGAGTCGGACAGCATACTCCTTGGTCTTTTTAGCTATCAGTGAGGTGTCTCCAGAGCCCAGGGGAGAATTCGAGCAGAGGAGTCCTTTCCTGCCGCCATCACGCAAGATAAGCTGATTTGGCCAGCTGAGCTCAACATTATGCCCCCTCATCTTGAAATGACTTTGTAAAAATAACATTCAGAGGGGAATTTAATTGTCTTAATATCAGGAACTGAGAACATCTCCAATACTAGTCCCAAAAGACAAACTATTGAAGTCATGATGACAAATACCAACAGAGCTTGAACAAAACAAAACCAGTATTACCTCATATTACCACTACACAACTGACACACATAGGATATTTTAATAATATATGTCACTACAATATTCATATTGATAAAGTCTGTACATATACTTGTAATTAAAATTGATTGTGATTCCTGGTTCCTTTGTATTTGAATCAGGACACATATACCTTTATGATAACCATGAATACATATTGTTATTTGAAAAGTTATCAGTGACTCCTTAAGATATTCTCATAGAGTGTTATATGTATGTGAGTGTCACAGTGTTGTCAAGAGTAGTGGATTAAATTAAATTGTTTATCTGTCTGTTGTTGTGACTTACACTTCATCATACACATACCCTAGACACATAACGTAGTCATCACACTATTCCAGAATAATTCTGACTGAGATATATAGATATGTGGTAGCAAGTAAGGTTATCTATAATACACTACTCTTAATAGATATAGATACCTTCACAGCTGATCTCAGTCAGTACACTAAGTCCCCTATAAATATTTATAACATCCCACTTCACCACAATGTGAAATCTTATAATGGTCTCATTGATATCTATAAGACTTCTAAACAACTGATGAAAACGTCATAAAACTTGTCATACAAACTACCAAGTCCGCCTCTTAGATTTTCAACAAGAATATTCGCAATCTGCTAGGGCACAGACTCTTGATAAAAGCACTTCTTGTGAAGTTTTCCACTTCAACAACTGAATGTCACAGAAATATTGGGTCGACCTCTTTTCCTCCCCAGCAGTATTTAGTTATATTTTTGAGTGGACTAAATTACGTGCTTTTCTGTGGTTGGCACATTTTCTTTCCCTGCTATCAAGCAGATATTTAGTACTTTTAAATCATCTTACTCTCCTCTCAGTGATAAGTCGCCATGTCTGTTTCTTTACCCGTTCATCCCTGCTGGAAAAGGAGACGGATGAAATAATAATAACGACAATCATGGTGGAAAATTTCGGGTGTGCCCGACATTAGGCTACGGATTAGCACTAAATTCGTTCAGCGAATTTCTTTAATCGCTGATAAGGCTGATATTCCTTCCTCGACCAGATGGGTAAACGAAGAATTTTGTTTGCGCAAGCGACGGGTAGTTAGATTTACACGCCTGCGCGTCATATTTCTGGACAGACAAGAATGACATAATCGTTTCCGGTACACTTTGTTACAAAGACATTACTTTTACTGAAAGTAAGATCTTGTATTTGAGAAAACATTGCTGAGAGAGAATCAGATTATTTCATCCACATTTGGGAGACATGATCTTTGCAGTAACGCGCAGAAATTTCCATGTGGAAATAATTTGAATTACCCTACAAAACATGCATGTTTGAAACGATTGGCAGACATTCGGAATGAAGGCACAACACCCCTTCCGATTAGAGCCCTGCTTAACTTCGTAACAAACAAATGCGGGGGAAGACAGGCAATATAGCCTGACACTTTAGCCAGGTTAAAGCACTGTGAAAATTCACTCCCGCCAAGAAGACAACCAGACCTTGCCAAAGTTAAGAATAGCACCAGACTGGACTTTGTTGGAGCATATTGAGGACTTAAGAACCCAGGGCATTGCTGCCATTTAAACACGAAAAACCGGAATCTGAGGTAACTGTAACACAAAGTCAAAAGTGGGAACTTATTGCTAAATTAACAACACCCCAGATCACGTGTAAAAGGCATCGTCAAGCTGCCTTAAACTATTTCTCTGAGCCAGCAGTCTGTGATTGGCGTAAGTTGTACATTTTAAATTCTATATTTTGCATCATTAACACGCGATTTAATATGCACATATTATCATGTGAATATTAATATGTAAAAATTGCTAGTAGATGTCCAAGTCATTTGAGGCTGGCAATTTCAGCATTTAGAATGATGATTTCATGAACCACTATTGCCAGGGCTGGTGACTGCTTTTTGCGAGTTTCTTATAAAGAACCAAAAGCAGAGGCAGTCCCAAGTTCCATATGGAGCAGGGAGGGAATGATGAAAGAAATGATGTATATACTTGTTATATTATTAACATTTTCAAGCAATGTAAATGTAAAGCATATTCACTCTAAATGTAATGAAAGTTTCAACCTTTTCAACCAGTGTAAATGTAAAATATATTCACTGTAACTGTAATGAAGGTTTACAACCTTTTCAACCGATGAAAATGTAAACATATTCAAACTATATTGTTAACATTTTCAACTAAAGTTAAATATAAAACTATTCATTTTAAATGTAAAGATTGTTTTTCGCCCACTGGAATTGATTAATTCTCAGAGAGGGTAAAAGTTCTTAGATAGATGGGATGTGGAATGGAAAGAGGGGGGAACATAAGTATGTGTCGGGAAACTCAATACTCAGAGGGTATTCGTTTCTCTTCTTTTGCCATAATATTTGGTGGTACCAGATGAGGGTACTATTTCTGAAACATGTGAGGGTATAAGTGGCCTGAATTCGACGCTAGACACCATCATCAGACGGGTCTAAGAGATGAGGGACCAGCTTTGCAGTTGTTCCGTGATTCTACTTGGAACGTGCTGCAACTCTTAAATCTTGACCAGGTACGCGTGTGATCCAGTCATCTATCTGCAAAGACCCAAAAATCAACAGAAGCATAAACAACTATTGGTAGCTAAGTAAAACTTATAAGCTGCCAAGTGAACTGCCCATTTTCGAAAACCATAACACCACACTGTGATGAATATTTATGTCTAAACAATTATTCATTTTTTATAACTGTTAAACCTAATTGATTATTAAATTAGTTACTTGTATAAAGACAAATTTAAAGTTGATTTAATCATTTTGAATGTACTACAACAGTATGTCTCAGACCATTTCTTAAATACACTCAAACAGAGCTAAATAATAATGAAAGGAAATTCGCAGAATTAACTCAGCCGGGGGCTTGAACGAGCTAACGAATTATAAGATTACATAATCCTTCACAAAGTTGACGGCAGATACTAAGTTAACGTGCTCAGCCAATGCAGCATTGTTCTCGCTTTCTGAATATCTTGTGATATCACACTTGAGGTAGAAGCATCATTATCCTTCTATCTACAACTCTGCCAAGAGTAATCTTGTGCGAAGGTAGACACCTTTTAAGACCAACATTAGTTACTCCTGCGTTTTGGCCAATGTTGGACCACAACTACAGAGCTAAGGGGAGGCAACCTGTGACAAATTGGACTAGACCCGGTATTGAACTTGGACTCACAAGTTTGATAAAACAACTTGCAGACCTCGTCCCAGATTATAGAACCTTGTCTAGTTATTCCCCTAAACGTGACTGACATAAATTTCAGATTTACTGAAAGAATATTGTCAGAGTGTATGTTTTGATAAATCTGAGCATACGGTGTATTTATAAATAACAGTCAAAATAATTTTAAACGAGAATAAGTGAATAATTGAAAAGAAACAAAATGTTATGTAACAAAAGTAAGGCGAAATAAGAAGTTTACTTGTTGTGGCTAATCTGGTTTGTAATTTTGTTAAGTTTTACTAGTGAAGTAGCAATTACATTTTTTTTTTTTTGTGTGTAGCTTTGTAAATAAACTTCTCGCTCGAATGGTCGAGTCCCAAAATCTCCACACTTTTTATCTGAATATCGCTAAGGAACTGGGCATGACCGGTCAAACTCTGCCAGAAGTTGTGGTTAATTCGTTAAATCCGAACAAGAGAAAGCAGAGAAAGCGGCGGAAAGGGGAGAAAGAAGGATGGTCAGAGAGCACGAAAAGGCCTAAGCCGAAGAGAAAGAAGCGTAAAGGAAGCAAGAAGCCGAAGAGAGAGACAAGGAGAGAACGGAAAGAGAAAAAGAGAGAGCCCACCAGATTAGACTGAAAGAATTAGAGTTTGAAGGAAGAAGGATAGAATCTAGTTCTAACGCTGGCGGGTCTGGAAGTTCTCAAGGTAGCGATGGGGAAACATCTCGCAGGCGGTGGCCCCTAGTGCGACCTCTTGCCAACTAGATGTGTATTCAGAGGCTTCTGAAGAAATATACATATATCTCTTGAGGTTTGAATCGTTAACAGCTACCAATGGCATGGAGAGGGAGAGGTACAACATGAAGTTATCCCAGAGTCTGAGGGGATCTGCTTATGATGTATTTCTCAAAATGCCCACGGAAGAACAGAACAACTACGACATGTTGAAGAAAGCTTTATCAGCTGACCGCAGAGACGTTTCGTAACAAGTTCCGTGAGACTAAGAGACAGAAAGAGGAGTCGTTTAGACAATTTGCTACCAGGCTAGAAACATACTTGGAGAAGTTGGGATCTCTCAACACCTTCGATGAATCTTATGAAGAGCTGAAGGAAATGGTTATCGTGGAGCAGTTCAAGGACTCGCTCACCCCTGACATGAGACGGTTCCTGGCGGAGCACGGGGCCGAAACTCTTGAGCAGGTGGTGTTATATGCCGACAGGTATCAAAGCGCCCAAGCAGAAGTTAACGTTGTCAGGAAGCGCGGCCACGATAGTCGCCCACACCAAATAGTTCGTCCATCTACGGATGTGCAAACGACGAACAACACAACACACAAAACGGCCCAACTACAACAACAACCACATGATCACCATAAGGCAGAAACAGAGCAATTCAACCCAGGGAACGGGAAGGCGATGGTGCAAAGTGTGCACATCTGACACACATTTCACATCGGATTGTAAGAGGTCGAAAACATGACCTTATAATGTCGTGTGTCTGCTCACGGGGTCGAAAGGGAACCATAAACTCCAAGCATACGAACAAAACCCCCGTCATCCCCCTGCTAGTGAGAAAGTAACTGTTAGTAACCAAGCAATACGTTGCTTATATGATTCGGGCTTAGAATATTCAGCTCTAGTTTTACCATTCTTGGTGAAGGCCCACCAGTATGCTGGTGATAAAACTCTGAAGTCTTGTTTTAGTAGGTTGTATGGAAACTACTCCCATACTCCTCAGGGAACATATTATAGGGAGAAAGGTTTAGTTTACAGACGGGTCGGGAACAAGAGACAGTTAATTGTCCCACTCCCATATAGAACCCATCTGATGAAAGAATTTTCTAAACCTCAGTTGCAACCTCATCGAGGTACACGTACGTTATTACGTCGTGTTTCCTTAAAATACTTCTGGCCAGACATGCAACGAGACATTCGACAGTATGTGAACGATTACTGCGACTGCCATAGCCTGAGAAACTAGAAGGGTGAAAACCATAATTTAGCTACGAGGAAGGTGAAGGAGCAGAGCACACACCTCCCAAACTTGGAGAGCTCTGACTTTAACTCACCACTTCTTCTGAGCTTAACAGAGCTGAAAAGAGCGCAAAAAGATGATGTAACTTTAGCGCCCTGCTCTGAACAACGGCACAGAACACAGGCCCATACTTCGGCTGGAACATTTTTCCACGAGGATGGAGTTCTGTTTAAAAGGACGAGACCTGGGACCCGACAAATCGTCGTGCCATTGCCATTAAGATCTCTGATTATGAGAGCTGGACATGTATCGCTTTCAGTGATACACATGTCAGTTGGCAAAACGATGCGCAATATAAACACACATCAATTTTACCCAGGGCAAAGAGTGGACATACGGCAATACATCCAAAATTGTACTCACTGCCGCCCGAATAACCCCGTAGAAAGAAATGAGCGACCAAGTAGACAGCAAAACCCACGGAAAAGTGACCGCCCCAAAGCTGGATATTCTACAAATATCTTAGGATAGGGGGTCTGTCACAGAAATATCGGGTTGATCTCTTTTCCTCCCCGCAGTATTTAGTTACATTTTTTGAGTGGACTAAATCACGTACTTTTCTGTGGTCGGCACATTTTCTTTCCCTGCTATCAAGCAGATATGATCTCAGTGCTAAGTCGTCATGTCTGTTTGGTTACCCGTTCATCCCTGCTGGAAAAGGAGACGGATGAGATATTATTAACCTACAATCATGGTGGAAAATTTCGGCTGTGCCCGACATCAGGCTACGGATTACCACTAAAATTGCCCAGCGAATTTGTTTAATCGCTGTTAAGGCTGATGTTCCTTCCTCGACCAGATGGGTAAATGAAGAATTTTGTTTGCGCAAGCGACGGGTAGTTAGATTACGCGCCTGCGCGACACATTTCTGGACAGACAAGAATGACAAAATTAACTCAGCTGGGAGCTTGAACGAGCTAACGAATTATAAGACTACATAATTCTTCACAAACGTTGACGGCATATACTAGAGTTAACGTGCTCAGCCAATGCAGCATTGTTCTCGCTTTCTGAATATCTTGTGAAACTCCCTTGAGGTAGAAACATCATTATCGTTCTATCTACAGCTCTGCAAAGAGTAATCTTGTGCGAAGGTAGACACCTTTGAAGACCCACATTAGTTACTCTTGTGTTTTGGCCACTATTGGACCACTACTGCAGAGCTAAGGGGAGGCAACCCGTGACTCTGAACTACATTCATAAGCAATTCGTTCAAAACTTACTTGAAAAATACTCTTTAAAGAATATACTTGCATAAGATGGACCTCTTACAAGCCATATTAAATCTCCGATAGTAAAACTCCGGACAAATTGCACGTTTGAAAAGAAAACCCACCCTGATGCCCAATCTCTAGGTGGAAAATAGGACAACTCCAGGAACTAGAGGACAGATGGTCACCCTATGTAATAAGGAATGTCAGTTATTTTCATGCTCCATTTATTTACAATACATTATGATATTATCATTTGTTTATATTTCAACTTTTGTAGTTATCTTAGAAATTTGATTGGTTGCTATATTTAACTTTATCCTTTGGCTTCGTTATGCTTTCCCTTTCCACTTATAGTGAAAATGAAATGTTAAAATTTGATGACGTCAGTATTCAAAAGTACGAGTTTTATTTCAGAGTATCATGAATTCAGACACGTGACGTACAATGTTCGAATTTAACTCTTTAGGCCTCCGATTTAGGGCAAAATAGAGAAATAGCCTTTCTGCAACTTAACTTTCAAGTGCATTAAAATAGATGTAATTCTTACATCAAATTATATTATTGCGAGTCCATTTACTATTTAACATGCTAAATACAGATAAGGTAAACAAATGTATGATTTTCTTATTTTTGACTTGTTTCGTTTTCAAATCAGGTGTAATATTTCATGCACAGTCAAAGCTGATATTATTTGAACAGTTCTGGATGGTCTTCTATACTATACAGTCAAGGCTGATATTCTATGCCAGTGCTTTTCAACCTTTTGTATCCTATCACCACCAAGTATAGATAAGATATCTACACGTACAGCTCTGTACTACAACACAAACAATATGCGGATTCTAATTTTTTATGACTTTCATAAAACGTAATATTAATTACATATAATTTTAATTTAAATCACGTGAGCAAGGCATTTAACACGGTCATCTATCCAAAATTGCACTTTTATGTTTACCATTATGTCATTGACCACAATAAACCCCATGTTTCCTGTGGCTTTGTAGAGAATTAATTGATAAACAATCAAAACATTTTTCATTTGCAGTATGCTGAAAAATATGTTACACATTTTAATCAAAATGTGTTAGGAAATTGATTTTTAAACTATATTGATTGTTAAAACTGCAATGTGGTGCAAAAGTAGGTATCCATCGATTTATTTTTGCTTTCTTTGTAACAAAGCTTGTCTCATTGTGGTAGACCGTCGTCTGGAATAAGAAAACACTGATAGCAAAGCACGCAATTTTATCACCTACGGGATTAACATTATTCCCTTTTGTGAGTAATATAATTGTAAAACAGTAAATTTAAAAAAGCAAGTGTATGCCTACTTTTTCATCACCCTGTATATTGTAAAATTACACTTTCCATAAACCTTAGCAAGTCATATTCTCAAGTATACAAAAGTGGTTGCCAACAACAGATTGAAAAGCAATGTAACTTTACAGCTAACACTAACAGTCTACATCAGGGTGTCTTAACCTGTGATACACGGACAACTTGTGGGTCCATGAATGGATTCTAGGTGGCCAGAGTACATACCCTGAAATTTAAAATGTAAATTTTTAAATTAAGCTTTTCATGTGTATGTTTTCCAAGAAGGGGTTCACACCTTCCATCGGACAATCAAAGGTGTCCATAGCCATCATCGGACAATTAAAGGGGTCTATAGCCTTCATCGGACAGTCGAAGAGGTACATGGCACAAAAAGAAACCCTGGACTACATGGAGACGAGAGTAACAATATTACATTGTACATCGAATGCCTAAAAAACATATGCATCCTACTCTATATGCAGAAAGTCAATCTAATATACCACCGAGTGATGAAATAGGTCCGTTAATAAAATTAAATTTTATAGTATGGGTAATTGTGGTTATCAGTATAGACCGTCATTGATTTACGACGTATGCGACTCTTACCACCAGTCGAGCTTACGACAAACTTCATTTTACGGCAATGTACTCTCATGCTTCATTATTTATTACAGTACATTATTGTATATTACAGTAATTTTATGTTATAATTTGTAAATTGTATTATTTCACTACGAAAAATAAAGTATAATAAGTAAAAATATAACAAAACAGACCTACATATTTTAGCATTCAGACACGTTTACATATTATTTGGTTTATATATTATATGGAGATTTCCAATTTACGACAATTTCGATTTACGACGTCATCGTCGGAACGGAACAGTTTGTACCAGCTTTGAATACAGCGAGAATAACTTGTCTTTTTTCTGTTCTTTAATGGCAATATGATAACACCTTTCTTATTTTACATGATAACGAAGATTATTATAATTTATTATGTGTTTTAAGATTAATGACTATACCTTATTTCATTATCATCATTATTACCGTTTTTCTTTTCGCTCCTCATGGAGCATGGACCCACCACTACAGCTGATCCCCTTTCATAAAGCCTCCACCAAAGTATGCATGTGTTCTTGAAACTGTGGTTTCTGTAGCAATTGGCTTTACAAGATGAGGCTGCTAACCTGCTGCACAACCTCATGCGACATTGCGAAGCGGTAGTCCTAATCGACTGCTGAGATAATTCAATTATATTTCTTGGTACAAAATGAAGTTTTTACAAGTGGTTTGTAGGCGCCTCGGTGGAAACAAGAAATAATATAACTACTGGTCTCGCCATGTAAGAGGCTAATAGGGAGAAGAGGGTGTTGTATGTAGACAGCAAGCTAATTGTGTCAAACAAATAGCTAACATCAGGGTGTTCGCAACCTGTAAGGTCACGTTCTACCAGTGGGTCGCAAGGTATAATTTGTAGATCTCAGGTGATGGAAGGAAAAAAAAAAAAAAGAATTTTTAAGCTTGGTAAATTTCTCATTAGCTATCTCACGCCAACATTTAAAAGTGGCAATATCCGCAGGATTAAAGGCAATTTTCCACGTCCCAGGGGACAATCCAAGGGTTTGTTTCCTAAAACTGACGTTATTCGTGAACTACATAAGATAAGAACACATTAACATTGGAAGACTTTATTCGTGAACTATACAAGATAAGATCACGATGTTTTCTGTGAAGCAAAATTAACATTGTGAGACTTTATTTGTGAACTACATAAGGTAAGAACGCGATGTATTCTGTGAAGTAAAGTTAACATTGTGAGACTTTATTCGTGAACTACATAAGGTAAGAACGCGATATATTCTGTGAAGTAAAGTTAACATTGTGAGACTTTATTCGTTTAGTATTTTAAATTGCTTATTAATTTTATTAATTTTTATAGCTAGGACTTTAAAATTATTGTCTAAAATAATTTGATAAATGCTACATTATTTGCAGTAAACCAAAACTGTGATAAGATTTTTGTTTTAACTGGATAGGATAAAAGTTTTAAAATGCAGTGGAAAGTTTCTCTACCAAATCTCATGTTGACTGATACAAAACTATACAAGATAAAACAAAATTAGTCAAACAAAACAAGGATATGACAAATGAATGGTTTTCTTTCCAGGAAAAACACAATTTTTGAAGAAAATTATATGTTTAAAGTCAAATATGTCCATGACAATTTATTTTAACATTTTTAGAAAGTTTGAGTTTAGCAGAAAATAGACGTAACTCTACTATTGACATTCTTTTAGGTTCTTAGTTTAAAAGCCATTTTCACTCTTACTCTTTAAGGTTGCGCAGGAGTATGGTTCCATCACAGGATGTAGCTCCCTTGCAGGAAGTCACCGCTAAAACACTTCTTAGCCCCTTACTGTGATCGTTTTTGAAGCAATTTTTTTATATGTGGTGAAGTTGCTAGCCCATTGCAAAACCTTAAACTAGTTCCATCTTAAAACATACTTAATAACAAAGCTTGTCACAAATGACAATCGGCCCTCGGTATTGCCATACCTTATTGTGAGACTGTTACGGTATATGTTATTAACGCCGTCTGCTAAAGGTTAGCAGACGTGCAATTGTAAAGGTTAAGACATTTAATATATTACGATAGATGTTTCAATTATTGAACGCTCCATACACGATCGATTATGACGTGTCTAGCGTTGTTTGGGTCACAGTCGGTAACTAGGAGACGCTACCCTTTGTTACTTGACCGCCAAGCTGAATAGCTGCGTTTTCTAACCTTCCAATTCAATGGCATGATATAGCCATTTATATGTGCATTTATGATGGACCAGGGTCAGTCCTAGAACTCTATATGAGAGGAAACTTATGCAGGTTAGTGTTTAACTAGAATCCTCAGAAGGAGGAGAATAATCGTCCAATCCGTATGAAATATTCAGACTCGCAGTCTCACTGTCGGCAGGTAGCCATGTCTATCTGCGCGTGCATATAGCTGTGATGTTCTGACGACAATACTGCATTGTATCCTTAAACGGACATTGACACGTAAACCAGCAGTCTACGTTATTGATTAATTTATGCATGACTTATACGGACTTATGTTCTGCTCATATTTGAAATGATCATCCTGTGTGTACATGTGATTAAATATTACGGACTCAACCTGAAGGCATTAATTACTTCATTAATGTTGCTGAGTTCAAGTATTACATGTTACTTCTTCATACCATGCTACTGAGTTGTATGAACGCTTCACCCTAATTCGCGTAATGATAAAACAAGCATGATGAACAAGAAATCACTAAAATAACTATACTCAGCACATGATCTTCAACCGGCAAATAACTCAGCAACAAAGTGGCGGCCGATTGTTGGGAACGACAGAAAAAAGAAACAAACTTCTGTTCCTTACGCACATGTTAACCACAATATTTACGATCAAGTTTCGATCACATGATCCAGTCGAAGATGACGTTGTACTCATTATAATGCCTAACAACGTGAAGTCACCGAAGGTCGTGTAGGTGAACTGTCGGAGAAACCAAAGCCGTTTTCTAAGTCTAACCGGGGGAAACATGAGCCATTTGAAGCAAACACACGATATGGACTACAGGAGCAGACAGTCAGGGGCTTTAGCCTAGCTGTTGACGACCTCTAGCACTGATCTAAGCAACGGAAAAGATAAGTCTAGGTGTTTAACTGTCGTCATTGCAAACAGTAATACTGAGTCCATGCCTTTTGCCTGCATAGGCATGTTTTTTCTGAATGTGTTTCATGTATTTTTTGGTTGTTTTAATGTGTTGTTAATTAGCGGGCCGGTTGGAGGGAACTGAAATCTCTGGGGAATGTCGCGAACAGCTGACCACCTAGATTTCAGTCGGTCTTAGGGCAGTTAAACGATTGCACTTTTGGAAGCCCCATTGAGGTTTGCCGGTGGACTGCCTGTCCAGATCTGCTATCGTTCGACGGTTTGTGTTAGCTGTGCCGTTCCGTAGATAACTGGCGTATTTTATTTGTACTAAGTTCACATTTTTATTCAGTTTTGTATCATGTTCGTTAACTATTTCGTCCAGTCTACTCTTACTATCAATTTATTTTATAATTGTTAAATGTTTGTCCGTTATGAGTCCTGTGATGTCATCATTTTTTGCATTCATTTTTTTGTGTACTTTGTATATTAAGTTGACCTCGGGTCAGTCCTTGACCCTTCATTTTGCTTGTGACACTTCCGCTTGTTTTATTTAGTTCATAAATTCATTTTTAATTGTGAAAATGTCTTGTTTGCGTCTTGACATTGTTTGTACCCTTTAGTTGCATCATTGTTTTGTTTGTCCTCATGATATATATTAAATACTACATTAATAATATGATATTATATTCAATAATACACTTGTAATTTAATTTAATTAATTTTTTCTGATATTTAAGGTTAATATGGGACATTGCATAATTATGCAGTGATAGTCCAAGAAATTAGCACTACAATTTATAAGAGATGCCTAGGGCATAATAATATAATATATATATTGACCAAATAAAATAATCTTATAGTCTACCTTTGAGGTAACAGATCCATGGTATATTATTTAATATACTTTTCTGGTACTAAGAGAGTGACTTAGTACATTGAACAATATAATTACTAGGAATCATGCCCAACAATATTGGATATTAAGATTAATTGTGTGATGTAATTACATTATAGTTAACAGATATCATAACTATTTATGATATAGTTAGTGCTTAGATACAATATTGTTACAAAATATTGTCTATTAGTTGAACTTAGACATAAGAGTTCAGTACTATTGTGATTATTTATATTGAATATTCCTAAGTTGAGTAAGTATAATAATTACTCTGAAGCTACTATTGACTATTTTAATCAGTAATTATCAATAATTACTTACCAGATAAAAGTCAAAATGCTTACTATAGACCATTTCGTTAAAATTGGTAAAGAATATGGTTATAAATCTCAAGAACTTCGTCAGTTTGCTGAGGCAGAACTGGAAAAACATAAAGCAGAAATGGAGGAACGTGAAAGAAAAGAAGCAGAGAAAAAGGCTGCATTAAAGAAAGAGGAAGAGGAACAAAAGGCTGCATTAAAGAAAGAGGAAGAGGAACAAAAGGTTGCATTAAAGAAAGAGGAGGAGGAACGTGAAAGAAAGGAAGCAGAACGTGAGATGAAGCAAATTGCCAAGGAAAATAGATTAAGAGAGATTGCTCAACGTGAAAGAGAAGAGCAAAGAGCAATTGCCAGACAGGAAGAAGAGAATAAATTGAAACGAGAGGAAATTATTTTACAAGAAGAAATGGAATTGGCGCGTATTAAATTGGAGACAGCAAGATTACAAGCACAAAGTGCTGATGCAAACCAGAATAATAACGCACAAAATGGATCGTCATCCAGCCAAACTAAACATTTCTACAACTTTAAATTACCCACTTTCAACTTAAACGTGGACGACCTTTCATCATTCCTGTCACGTTTTGAACAGACTTGCAAAACAAATCATTTGCCTGAAGAGTCATGGGTACTCAAGTTAAATGAATTCTTGGTTGGAGAACCATTGACGGCTTCTCAAAATGCTGACCCATCAATAGCAAATAACTACGGTGCTATTAAGTCCTTGCTTTTACGAAGGTTTCACCTGGACGAGGAACACTGTAGGTTGAAATTTAAGGGAATTTTACCTGAATCTCCAAAAGATTTTGCAGGATTCATTGCGAACATACGCAATACATTTAATAGATGGGTTGAACTGGCAGAAGTCAACAAATCGTACGACAAATTAGTTGATTTACTACTACGGGATAAGGTATTATCTTCGGTTAGCCAACCATTCTTTGCATATTTGCAGGAGCGTAAACCAGGTACTATTGACGAGTTGGAAAAAATTTCTTTAAACTACTGTTCGGCACATCCGAATGCGAACATTTCTAACTCTTCATTAAGAGAACCTCTACCTGTGGCGTCTAATATGGCCTACAATCATAATAACAAACAAAGACATCACAGTGTAGACAGAAATAGGTTCCAAAGAAATCACAATGTTAACTTTCAGAAGGGACATAATAATGATTTCAACAATAAAAATGAGTTCAACAGAGGTAGATCACGAGATAGAAATTATTCACCTCAAACAAACTACCACAATAGTCAACATAACACTAATTATAATCGATCTAGCTCAGGTCCCACTTGACGATAATACAACACAGTCTTCTGCTGCATGTTTTGCTATTAATTATAATGTGGCAAATAGTTGCCAACAATGCAATCTTATTTTTCAGAAGGCGAAAGAAACAGTGCTTAACTGCGGACATATTACACCAGAGGTAGGTCTTGCAGTCAACGATGGAACAGGCTCACTAATTTTTAACAGGGGAATCGTTAATGGATCCGTCGTCTCAGTGCTGAGAGATTCAGGATCCACAACGATTGGTGTACGTCAGTCGCTGGTACATCCTAGCTGTGCGACAGGAGAATATGTACGCTGCATGACATTTGGTGGAACTATTGAGTTCTACCCCACAGCTATTGTTCATATTAGAACACCCTTTTTTCACAGGGAATGTAAAAGTATGTATGCTAAAAAAGCCTATTGCTGATCTGATGGTTGGTCGTATACACGGCAGTAAAGATTGTACTCCAGATGAGATCATAGAATGGGAGAAACATAACCTATGCACTGGAAACGCCGTGACGACTAGAGCGCAGACTCAACTCATGGAGAAAGTTAGTGATAATAAGATGGATGCAGACAACCAAGAGGAGTTTGTAGTCAATTCACCTATTGACAGGGAAACATTTGCAACTAAACAAAAAGAGGATAAATCTTTAAAAAAATTTTTTAAGCTGGTTGATAAAGTTGACAATCTATCCTCAGGTAATAATAACAAACATTGGTTTGTTATTAAAAATGACATATTGATTAGATGTTTTAATGACAAATCACAAATGAAACAACAAGTTATGGTCCCGTATACTTTTAGACGGTACATTCTTCAACATGCGCATGACTCACAGTGTGCTGGACATATGGGATATACTCGAACACGATCTCGAGTACTGTCTTCATTCTTTTGGCCAGGAGTGTCAAGAGATATTTCGCAGTATGTACGTTCCTGTACTACATGCCAAGAAGTGAAAGCACGTGGAGCTTTTCACACGGCGCCTATTCAGGCTTGCGATATCTCAGTAAGACCGTTTGACAAGATGGCCATAGATATTATTGGTCCATTGCTACCATCGGCCAGAGGACATAGATTCGTCCTTACGTGCATTGATTTGTGCACACGATGGCCAGAAGCTATCCCATTAAAGACCACCACTACCACAGATGTAGCTGATGCACTACATCTCATCTTTTCTAGAATAGGGTTTCCTAGAAAACTTTTATCACACCATGGGTCACAGTTCATATCTGACACCATGAAGGAAGTCATGAAAACCTGGAACATTGATAGGAATTTAAGTAGTATTTATCATCCTATGAGTAATGGTGCAGTTGAAAGACTTAACCGTACACTTAAACAACTACTACATAAGGTTACTGTTAAGCACCCTCATGACTGGGACAGAGCACTCCCAGCTGTTCTATTTGCTTATCGGGAGGTACCGCATGAACAAACTGGCTTCTCTCCCTTTGAATTAGTTTTTGGTACTCCCCCAAGAGGTCCTATGGGACTAATAAAAGACTTATTAATTGATGCGGAGATGACTCAGGACACTCAGTCATCTTACGAGTATGTGATTAATCTTCGGAAGAACATTATTGAGTCTTGCCAGTTGGCAACAGCTTCTTCTGAGGCTGCAAAAGCTAAGGCTCGATCTCTACAAAATAGGTCTCGACGATTACGCCAATTATTCCCAGGCGATGAGGCTTATGTGTTACTTCCTCACAATAACAATAAATTATTGATATCTTGGAATGGTCCTTACAAAGTCATTGATAAAATTTCCGACGTTGATTACGTCTTAGATATCAAGGGACACAAAAAGATATTTCATATTAACATGCTCAAGCAATTTCATACACGTCCTGAACACTTACAGTCAATTTTTCATGAACTAGATGACAACACAGTATCTACTTGTTATTATTCTAACTTATCCGTCATCCAGGAAGAAGAATTTTTTTTTCCTGAGGTACAGTTACCGTTACCGGTACCAGTAGTTCAACCTACTGAATCTTGGCGGGATGTAACCATTTCTTCAACGGTTACACCGCAATAGCGTCTACAGATTGCTAATCTATTACAATCTTATCCAGATGTGTTGACCGACGTCCCGGGTCGCACATCGGCTATCAGTCATAACATTACTCTCAATGACGATACACCTATTCGTGTACATCCCTATTCGGTTCCTTTACATTTCCTTGCTAAAACTACTAAGGAACTTGAACAGATGTTGTCTCTGGGAATCATTGAGACTAGTAATTCGCCATTCTCTTCTCCATTAGTGATTGTCCGGAAGAAGGACAATAACATCAGACTATGTGTTGATTATAGAAAATTAAATGCTAAGACTATAGTTGACAGCGAACCACATCCACTTATCGACGACTTACTGCCACGTCTATCCAACGCAACTATATTTAGTAAGATAGACTTACCTAAAGGTTATTGGCAGATACCACTGACCGAAAAGGCTAAGTACTACACCGCATTTTCCACTCCACAAGGTCTATACCAGTGGAATGTGATGCCTTTTGGGCTTGTTAATGCGCCAGCTACCTTCATTCGCCTGATGCGACAAATTTTATCAGGTAGACCAGACGTTATTACATATATTAACGACATATGCTTGTTTAGTTCGTCGTTTGAGGAACGTGTTTCGGGACTTAGATATGTTTTCGACACTCTAAGGAATTATCATCTAACTGCTAAACCTACAAAGGTGCAGATCGCGTGTAATGAGATAACCTTTTTGGGACATATCATTGGAGCGGGATATATCCGAACGTTACCTAGTACGGTCTCCAAAATTCTAAACATAGCAGTTCCTCAGACGAAGAAACAGGTCAGGAGTTTGTTAGGACTTGTTCAATATTACAGTAGATTCATACCAAACTTGTCATCCATCACGGCTGTATTGTCTTCATTGTTAAAAAAAGACATGCCGGTGAAGGTGACATGGACTGGTATATGCAATGAAACTTTCAACACAATTATAAATTTGTTTTCGCATGAACCAATTTTAAGACTTCCCGATGCTTCCAAAAGAATTTTCTTACGAACAGATGCTAGTAACTACGGCATCGGTGCATGCCTGCTCCAGAACCATGATGGCGTTCTACATCCTACCTTATATATTTCAAGAAAGCTAAAGCCGGCAGAAACAAAGTATTCCACAGTGGACAAGGAACTTTTATCACTTATATGGGCAATCACGAAACTAGAGAAGTTCTTGCTTGGTGCTCCATTCACCATACAGAATGACCAGCGTGCTGTAGCATCTTTGCGTAGATCAAATCACAAAAGTCCAAAACTCGCCAGATACGCGATCATCCTGCAGCCATTTGAATTCTCCATTGAACATATTCCTGGCACTGAAAACATTGTGGCGGATGCTTTGTCACGTAATCCTATTGACGACGAATAATCAACATTGACATTCCTAAAATACGTCAATCATCACTACATTGGATAGAACGAAGTATCAACTATAAGGGAACTAACCTTGACTTCAATTTAATATTTATAAACACTATATGCATCACAGAATTGAACTAAAGACAATCAAGGTATGCATATTGACATTGAAACTTCGTCTAACGTCCATACACAATATATGAATATTCGTTGAACAATCATGGAACAATATCTGACGACAAGTCGAACTTATTATCCTATGTGCACTTAATTCTTGGATCCTAGGATAATTGACATTTTCTGTCCGACGGAAACGTTTCAACACTTTGTCTAAAAGAATTCATCAGGATCAGGACTACGAATGGATCATCATATCCTATACTAATTAATTAGTTAACTTAACTTCTTAATTAAATTAATATCAATAAAATGAAATGTGAGAAAAATGAAATGAAAAACAAAAAAAGAACGAAATATGAAAAGAAGAAATTATGAAAAGAGAAAATAAATCTCACACAAGTATTAGATTAATATTTTTTTTTAATGTACCTATACGTTATTTAGTTAGTTAAATTAGATAGTTATTATTCACTAACACTTAACACACACAATTAAGTTAAACTTATATTCGAATTTCTTTCTATTTCTTCTCACTTATTTTGTCTTTTCTTCTCTCATAACATCGCGTTACATTATCTCCTCCTCTCCCTCGTTCGTCCTGAACAGGACGTTGGTTGCGTTGTGTCTGTTTACAGCGAAGCTGCTGCGATATCTGCGCCTTTCGGCCGGCACATCCGACTTCGGCACGGCATTTTTTGGGACCGGGTTTGCCTTCCCTCTTCGATCCCTACTCTCTCAGCCAGACTGCAGTGATGCAGCCTGTTTCCAGGACCACCACTTGGAGGTGGAGTAGGGTCTTGGTCAGCTCTGGTTCGCTGACCCTGACCCAAGCAGTCAAGCTATGAGTCGCTGACTGCATTCTCTATTACTGCATCTTTGGGTCCCATGTTACATTAGAATCTTAATAATTTAACTCTTATTTTAATTAATTAATTTAATTTTAATTAGTCAAATTAATTCCTATATGACATACTAATACGACAGACCTTACTTTAATTTAATTCTATCATTCACTATTGACATTAGACATTTTATTTAGTTGATATAATAATATGCATTATATTGATATATAATATGATTAATGTTAGATGACTATGACAAATAGTTAGTTGACATGACCGCGACACGGTTCTACTCAGAACATCGTCGGCCATATGTCCCAATTGTGTTAAATTTTTTTGAAAAATTGTTAAGTCGGATAGATCTTGAAAAAAAATCTATCGATTTTTTTTCCCCCGGTGTACAGGGAATTGTTACGGTATATGTTATTAACGCCGTCTGCTAAAGGTTAGCAGACGTGCAATTGTAAAGGTTAAGACATTTAATATATTACGATAGATGTTTCAATTATTGAACGCTCCATACACGATCGATTATGACGTGTCTAGCGTTGTTTGGGTCACAGTCGGTAACTAGGAGACGCTACCCTTTGTTACTTGACCGCCAAGCTGAATAGCTGCGTTTTCTAACCTTCCAATTCAATGGCATGATATAGCCATTTATATGTGCATTTATGATGGACCAGGGTCAGTCCTAGAACTCTATATGAGAGGAAACTTATGCAGGTTAGTGTTTAACTAGAATCCTCAGAAGGAGGAGAATAATCGTCCAATCCGTATGAAATATTCAGACTCGCAGTCTCACTGTCGGCAGGTAGCCATGTCTATCTGCGCGTGCATATAGCTGTGATGTTCTGACGACAATACTGCATTGTATCCTTAAACGGACATTGACACGTAAACCAGCAGTCTACGTTATTGATTAATTTTATGCATGACTTATACGGACTTATGTTCTGCTCATATTTGAAATGATCATCCTGTGTGTACATGTGATTAAATATTACGGACTCAACCTGAAGGCATTAATTACTTCATTAATGTTGCTGAGTTCAAGTATTACATGTTACTTCTTCATACCATGCTACTGAGTTGTATGAACGCTTCACCCTAATTCGCGTAATGATAAAACAAGCACGATGAACAAGAAATCACTAAAATAACTATACTCAGCACATGATCTTCAACCGGCAAATAACTCAGCAACAGAGACGTCAAATGTGTCCCGGTATTGTCATGTCGGTAACGTGTGTCTTATCATACAGTTAAGTACGACAACCGTTTTGTCTTCTCAGACATAACATTATTATCTCCCATCTTTGTTATTATCGTTTACCTTTGCATGGTGCCACCACAGTAGCTCGTTCCCTTGCAGGAAACCTATACCAAGCATTCACCTGCTCTTGTGGCGGTACTTTCTGGGTCAATTTATTTGACTTGATGAGGTAGCTAATCCCATGCACAACTTCATATTAGTCGCCCTGTACGACATGCCTGATCGCCCTGTACGACATGCCTGATCGCCCTGTACGACATGCCTGAGAGTACAGTAATCCAATTCTTTCTTCGTCTCTTCAGTTATCTCCCATACTGTCCTGTCAAAAAAGGGTTTTTACGGGGACTGTCAGCTCACATAGTGAAGTGTGACGTCAGCGTTGTCATTAATTTTTGATACATTATATTTGTTGTCAAACAACTGGGCGAGAAGGAGCAGCAGAGATACACTTAAATGTTTTTTCCATACTTTCAGAACTGCGTGCAAACTGGGAACTCTGGCTGGAAAGCAAGGCTTGAGTGGGAATTTTGAAAATAACAAGAGAAAGTGCCGAAGTTGGCATCTAGGGTGAATGGGTACTTGATGGGAGGAATGCCACGTGTGTAAATATACCAGGTCGCAGAATCATCGATTCCGGAAGCGTTCCCAGTTCCTGAGGTCCAGCAACTTCCCTTTCTTGACAGATTGGCTCGAGAATGAAACTTCAAATGCTTTTTTTTTTTCTCTGGGCCAGAGATAACTTCACAGTGAATTTACCCCGCGTTCTTTCAGGTTTAACAATTTTTCAATGGCTTCAATGATGTTATGTTACTTGGAACAAATTTGTGACTCCCTGTTAGCACATTTCTGTATTTGCTAGATGTTTACAAGGAACATGTGTGAGCGGAATGGTACTAGTTTCGTTAAAACAAAACATTAACGACACGAAAAAAGACAGCAACAAAACAAGAAAGTCTTATCTTGAGATGAGCTTGACAAACAGCAAACCATCTTATCTATTGAGTGTCGGACTGGCTGAGCGGTTAGAGTGCTTTCTGTTCGCGGCACAGTTACCGGGTTCCGGGATCGACACCTGGTATCGTCACGCTCCAATCTACTCAGCTGTAAATGGGTGCTTGACTCTTCTCTGAGTTAGGAAAAGCAAAGTAGCAATCTTCTTCTTCTTTGATCCTTAGCCGCCGACCGTCAAAGCAGCCAGTGGCCATTACGCCTGGTGGCGTCTTGTAGGGCAACAACAAATTGATTCCAAAGTAGCAATAAAGAGAACTAATCACCCCAACCTATAAGAAGCTGGTACTAGCAGTGTGAAGTCTTCAACACTTGACTCCCCTACGACAGTTTCTGCAATGGCGCTATCTTTACCTTAATGTTTTCAACCTGTTCTCCAGAAGAAATCGCCAATGATTGTCATTTGTTTGTAAATGTTTCAAATTTATTCGTAAATGTTTCAAAATGGCAATCACTGTCATGTACTTATCTGTGTACACATAACAAGTGTTGAAAAGGAAACAAAGAAAATGAAGGAACACATGACAAAACAGAAAAAATGGATGGTATACTTGGCAAGAGATGGAAAAGAATGACAGACACGATAAACGGAACTTTGAGATACAATACTGGTATCAAAGCTGCGCTTTCAAGATCGTGCCTAGATATTAACTGAAGAATATGCAGCAAGAGGATATAACTCTTGTAATATTAGATGTCCCCAAAAAGCAGCGTTTTAGACAAAAAATAGACTTAATAATGACAAATAGATCCGAGACATTGCTTGTATAAGTGACGTATTTTGAAGTGCACTTTCGGGCTTTAGTCACTGTCCCCTAAATTTAATCCTAATATGTGCTGAACTTTTGTTTTTCACTTAAACTTTAGACTAATTAGTTGCTTTGAAGGATATTCATTCACCTTTTAAACAATATGCTTGCAACCGTTTAGAACGTGTCGTAACAAAAAAGCTTCGGGGATAGTGCTGGTTTCCAAGATTTAGTCCCCGAATAAGCGCCTCCCACATGGCAACGCCACCGCGAAAAACAAAAATGTCTAAATGCGCCACTACCTGAACAGCCCTGGTCAAGGTATGTTTAGAGACAAAGGTCTGTTTGTTTCGATATCTCGTGAAGATAAATCCTTATCAACAAACATCAAAAGCATATAACCACAGAATAAAAGTAGGACTGTCCGCGAGGAAAGGATCAAGAGGAATCAGACATAAAGAAGCGCAGCATGACAGTACACTAGGCCTCAGTACGTGCAGCGGATGAGAAACAAATAATCAACCCTCCCTGACGGCGGTTCAGACGTAAACAGTTGGTGGTGACAGAAGAATAAGTAGAAGACGTGAGTCTCTTCAGCGGCGTTGGAAAGATACACACAGCCAATGAAAAACATACACGAGTGAACTCAGAGGGATTATATAAGGCCTGGCTTCACATTAACGAAAGATCTTAAAGTTAATCTTGTGAGATTGTCATGTCACGGAATTGCCTCCCATGCTTTGCAGTAGTGGTCCAACAGTGGCCAAAACTCAAGAGTATCTTATATGGGCCTTCAAAGGTGTCTACCTTTGCACAAGATTACTCTTGGCAGAGTTGTAGATAAAAGGATAATGATGCTTCTATCTCAAGGGAATGTTCATAAGATATTTCCGAAGTTAAGAACAACGCTGCATTGGCAGGGCAATTGTTAACTTATATCGGTCCGCCGCCTTTTATGAAGAATTAAGCAATTATTAATTTCAGCTCTTTCAAACCCCCACCCTGATTTACTCAGTGGAGTTCTTATTATTATTTAGTAGCTCTGATTGAGTGTATTTAGTAAATTGACTGAGACAAACATGCAATACAATCAAAATGACTAAATCGCGTTAAATGTGTATTTTTTTTACAAATAACAGATTTAATAGTCATTTAGGTTTTAACAAGGTCTTAAAGAAATGAATAACCATTTATAAAAAAAGGTTTATCATCACTATTGTGATGGGATAGAAATGTGTAAAGGAGGCCAATTGGCAGCTTTTATGGGTTACTTAGCTGTGAGAGAAGGTTATGCTCCTTGTGATGGTTTGGTTCTTGGTAGACTGATCACGCTCGTCGCTGGTCAAGGTTGTAGGGCGCAGAACGTTCCCAGAAATGTCCGGGGGTGTCTACGAAGTTGGTCCCTCGTCTTTAAGCTCAGGCCACTTTTAACTTCTTGTTCCAGAGATAGTATACTCAATTGGTACCACCAACAACTATGGTAAAAGAATAGAAACAAAACTCTCTGAGTATTGCGTTTTCTGACACATAGTTATGGATCCCTTTCTCCTATTCCACCATCCCAACTACCTCCGAATTTACCCTCGACGAGAATTAAGCTTAATCCCTCGAGATAAAACTTTCTTTACATTTAAATTGAGTAGCTTTATATTTACTTTGCATTCAAATGAAAAGTTTAATAGTATAGATAGAATATTTTTTACATTAGCATCTACACTGATTGAAAATTGTGAATATTATAATTAGAATGTACACCATTTCTTTCATCTTCCCTCCCTGCTCCATATGGAACTTGGGACTACCTATGCTTTTTAGTTCTCCTTAAGAAACTAGCAATAAAGCAGTCACCAGCCCGTGCAGTGGTGGTTCATGAATTCATCATTCTATACGATGAGGTTGCCAGCCTCAAATGACTTGGACATCCATTTAGCAATTGTAATATATTAATTTTCACATGGCAATATATACAAATTATTCACATGTTAGTAATGAAAAATACAGAATGTAAAATGCACAACTTACGCCAATCTTGGCTCGCAGACTGTTTGCTCAGAGAAGTAGGTTTAAGGTACTGGCAGATGCCTTTTTCACGTGTCTGGGGTGTCGTTATGTTAGCACTAAACTTCCACTACGACTCCGTAGTTCAGTTTTCTCAGATTCCGGTTCCTTATTAAAATGGTATTCCTGGGCTCTTAAGTCCTTCAAGATCTTCTACGAAGTCAGGTCTTATATATATATATATATATATATATATATATATATATATATATATATATATATATATATATATATATATATATACATATATATATACATATATATATATATATATATACACATATACATATACATATACATATATATATATATATATATATATATATATATATATATATATATATATATATATATATATATATATATATATATGACATCTGATTCTAACCTTGGCAGTCTGGTTGTAGTCTTTGACAAGCAATTATCAGAGTGAACTAGACTGCGAAAAGATCAGGTTATTTGGCCCTTCTTCCCCCGCATTTGTTTTGTTACGATGGTAAGAAAGATCCAATCGTTTCAAACATGCGTTTTTAATGGGGAAATTTCACAATTATTTCCACCCGAAATAATGTGCGTGCTGTAAAAGGCCACCTCTCCTATATATGGAAATAAAACATCCGATGCCTTGTATGCAAACTCACAAACACATCTGTAAACTCATTCGACAATATGTGTCAAATGTAACATCTTACTTTCCTGCTTTGCCACAAGGTATGCAGGAAACCATGATGTCATGCATGTCTGTCCAAAATGTGTCGCACCGACGAGTAATCTCGTTATCTGTCGCTTGAGCCCACAAAATCCGTCTTTTTAGCATCTTAGCAAAGAACGCATGCTGGCCTTATCAGCGATTACACAAATACGCTGGGCGATTTTAGTCTTACTCTGTAGTCTAATGTCGGCCACACCCCAGATTAACCAACATGGTTGTCGATTAATTATTATCTCAGCCGTTCCTTGAAAAGCAGGGAGGAACGGGTAACCAAACAAACATGACGACTTAACATTGAGAGGAGTGTAAGAATGTTAGAATTACAAAATATCTGCTACAAAGCAGAGAAAGAATAAAGTGCCAACCATGGAAAAGCACATAAAGAGTCAGTACAACAAATAGACAGGATACGGCCGTAGTGAAGCAGAGATCGACCCAAAAATAATTATGTGACAGAGATTATCTTGGAAACTTCTTGACTCTTAAAAATATAACCCAGAATCACAAGAAGGACGACGCCTGATATACTCAGACACAAGCAAAAAACACACACCACAAATTTCATCATCATCATAAGCTGCCATTTCCACATCGAATGTCGGCTGCAATGGATCTCCAACGTCTTCTGTCTCTTGTCTTGATGGTGTACTCTGAAAGACTCTTTCCTGTCCATCTCTTGATGGTATCTTCCCACTTACAGCGCTGTCTTCCTCTTTCACATTTTCCTTCAACTTTGCCTTCTATTATGGTCATCGTGATCTCTTTTTGGAAACGCAATGTTCTGTTTTCTTTCCTAGGTTTGAGGTACCATCTATTCAACAAGCTAAAGATAGGAACTACGGATCAGTGTAACTGTGGCACTGATAAAGTGATTGCTCAACATCTGCTTCAAAGTTGCGGAACAGAGAAAGTTCAAATGGCAGACACCAGTACCATTCGTGGATAAGCTCTGCGGAGATGCAAATAGTCTCAAACTGGCTACTGCTTTCTTTGAAAACGTTCGGGCATGTCGTACAAGGCGAGAGGAAAGATATAATGATGGTGATATTATCCTGGACAAATAAATGTATCAGATGATACCAGGATAGTGCCAGATAAGAGACTGGTGTTAAAAGAAATACCCCATTCTCTGAAAAGAGTAATGGTGTATCGACATCCAAGGTATAGTCAAGCTGTATAAGTTCCTAGATGAGATGGTAATGTACTATCTAGATTCCCATGGGCTCCTCTCCAGACTAACCTTAGACAATGACTCTGCTAGGGGTAATTAACTACACAACAAGAACTTTAAACCAAATTTAAATAATTAACTGAAGACTCTGAGTACAATTTATAATTTATTTATATACAAGATCTTTTCTTCTTTGTTCTTTGTTAATTTTCAAATAAAATTTAATTGATTACAAAATAAATTATGAGTCACTTTCATATATACATAACACATTTACAGTTAATCTCTTTAACTAATACAGTTACTATTCACTGTTATCTTGCTTCCTGATGGAATCTGTTTCTATTTTTGTGTTTTCTTGTATACATGAATATAAACGTTACTTTATGACTCATATGACTGTCAAATGTCTTCTATATACACCACAGTGTTTTCATCATCACATAGTTTATTCGTATGTGGGTTTATGGTATTTGAAAGTTGAAGTAGCCCAACACTGAGCTACTTATCTGAAACAAAGTCCTTCCCAGGCCTCGTACAGCAGTATGATTGGATAGAACCCCACCACTGCGGGTCCTCCACTCGTCAAGATGACACAGTTAATACTGGCAAAAGCTCTGACAAACTTGAACATCTATTTGCTGACTTGGTCACTATAGGTTTTGCATGACACTCAGGGTAGGATATAACCTGAAACAATATATACAACCTACGTAGTATCGCTCATTGTCTCCTTAGCCAGTCAGGAGGTATAATGAGACAGTTCAGACAAGTTGTGGTTAATCACAAGAGACATAGTAAGTCATGAATAACATAATTCGTTCTAGTTCTAGCACAACAGTTCAGTAATTCACTTGTTACAGTTTTGTCCATGATTTGTTTCTATAAAATCATATAGGCCTTATGGTAATCATTGTATCATATATCAAATAATACAGAAAATCAATCTGTTACAGTCATTCCTTCCTCCAGTTTGGATAGTCCTTTCCAGCAAGCATAATATCTTTAAAATGCTTTCCACAAACAACTAGCTCAATCCATTCGTTCTACTGGTTTAATACAATTAAACTAAACCAACACACTTCGGGTTTTCCTCCAGTAATAACACAATGATTCTACACATACCAATATTACCTTAAACCCACATTGATAATATATTTACACACATATATATATATATATATATATATATATATATATATATATATATATATATATATATATATATATATATATTTAATTAACACCTCGCTTACCCTCAATCACAGACAGGCTTTCAATGGTTACACAGTCTGCTCACATTTCTGCAGATGGCAACGGGGGGATATAAATGATGGGTTCTTGTGCGTTTATTCACCGGTTAAATCAAATTCTGGAAATTTATTACCAAAACTGAGAACCGTACTTTTTCTTGACTGAAAAATGTTGATTTCACATTGTGATTTGGGAGGCAAGTTAAAAAAAAAAGCGTTTCTCTTGCATTCATAGTTGACACGCTTACGACAGACCCGCCCCCAAACCCCCCCCCCCCCCCTTCCCCCGTATTTTTAAAAAAAAGTTTATAAACCAATAGAACGGAATTGAATCAGTTCTACAAGTTAACGGTACAAAGGAAACAAGGGAAATCGCTGCCGTTGCCTTCTCTAACTCAAGATCAGAGTCAGACACCCTTTTACAGCTGGTTTGACTGATGCGTGACACATGTTCCCTTCCTCGCTGCCGTTGCCTTCTCTAACTCAGGATCAGAGTCAGGTACCTATTTACAGCTGGTTATGGAGTGTTAGAGACTTCACCATACTAGGTCCAGCATCGAGAGGTGGGGAGACCAGTTTGGTGAAGTCTCTAACACTCCATAACCAGCTGTAAATGGGTACCTGACTCTGATCCTGAGTTAGAGAAGGCAACGGCAGCGAGGAAGGGAACAGGTGTCACGCATCAGTCTAACCAGCTGTAAAAGGGTACCTGCCTCTGATCTTGAGTTAGAGAAGGCAACGGCAGCGAGGAAGGGAACAGGCCACCCCACCTCATAAAGCTGGGACCCAGTACATCGAAGTCTATAACACTTCACTCCCCTACGGCAGAATGTGCTACGTGACTACAACCTTACGAACGGCAGGCGTGTTTTAAAAAAAATTCTAAGCAACGGGGGAGGGGGGAGAGGACAATGACACTTTTTCAGTCAAGAAAGAGTACGGTGATCGGTTTGGGTAATAAATATCCACAATTTGATTTAACCGGTGAATTAACGCACAAGTACCAAATGATGTGCTCTGTGTCTGTAGTTTGAATTCGGCGGCGAGTGTGTCTATCATTCGTTCTCTCCCCTTATATAGTGGACTTGCGGATGTACAAGATGACAACTAGCCCAAAGTACGTTTGCATGCATCCAAAATCGTGTAGGCAAGGCAAGGTGTGCTTAGAATTTAAATCTAAAATAGTTATGGAATCCTTATTTCTGCATCGATTTCCTCCATCTTAGGCTTATTTTACTCATATGAATAAGCTCTATCACTATGCCTATCTACGTTATCCTATAGTTTATCCGACTATTCACTGGAGCAGCCGAAAAAGGGAAAAACACAACATGGTTCATATTCCACTGTCTTCTATTCATAATAACTTCGGCTCTACAACACATCCAGTGAATCTATTGCTATCTGCCTAAAGCTAATGATCCCTATTATCGAATTGGGTCCTTCTTTATCCAGGTACTCCATGATTATTTGCACACTGCCTTCCGAAATATCATCAACATCTACACTTTTGTTGTCTCGAATAGCCTAGCGTATCTTCTGACACTACTTGTACCAAGCTGGTGTTTCATTGGTCAGTTATATACACGGGGTTTGCGCGGTGATACATTTTGAATGATGCCGAGATATGATTCAGACGTCATTACAGGGTAGACGTCTGAGTGCACGAAGAAGAAGAATTTCTAGGTTTGCTCGCGCCTCTTTATTTGTTTTCTTATCTTTCCATGTGACGCGCTCCATTCTTCTATATATCCACATCTCAAAGGCCTGCATTCTTTCTTCCAATTGCTTGTTCATTATGCATTTTTCTACACCATACAGTAATGACAAAAATATACAACATTTGATGAATCTAAGTTTTTAATGTGTGAGTAAATGGTTGGATCTTAGTATTTGTCTCATGTTGCTGAATGTATCTTTGACCATTCCTATTCTCATTTAGATTTCTGTTTCATATCTGCCATCATCTGTTATTATATGACCAAGATATGAGACACTCTTGACTTGTTACAAGATTTTCCTATTTATTCTTAGATGAAACGTTGACGTATCGTCTGCTTACACTACAAACGTAAGCACTCTCGAATACAACTTAAAACACACACACAAATCACAAATGACACTGATTACAATTTTCCCCATAAACAACCAGCAGATATTAAAAAAAAAAAACCATTTACACAAAGTGCTTCATGTTCTCGTTCTCCTTCATCAACTTTCCAGGTCCTTCACGCTATTTACCATCGACTTTTCAGTCTTTCGTAATTTATCTCTGTAGTTTACAATTATTATCAGTATTTTACCATCAATTTTTCTCAGTCATCCGTAATTTGTCTCTATAATTATTCTCAACCTTTTTATAGATTTTTTCTATGCTTTATATAACCGTCCGATTGGCAGAGTGGTTAGAGCGCTTGCCTCTCGCGTCACAGTAACTGGGTTCCGGGTTCGAAACCTGATAGAGTCATGCTCAGGTCTACCCAGCTATAAATTGATATCTTACTGTTCTAGAGATAGGAAAGGCAAAGGCAGTGAAGAAGGCAACTGTTGACCCCAACTCATACAGCAGGACTTAATATATTTATAACACACAAGGAAGGGAAACCCGAGGCTTGTAAACAGTAAATAAATATTAGACAAACATAAAGGTATGTTCTCGGGCACTCGTAGTGAAGTCTGTAATGTTTCACTTCCCTACAGATCTGAGACTATGTTTACCGATGCTTTCCATTCATTACATTATTGAGCGCTCCCTTCGCCTTGTGCTTTGTTTTGCTTTTTGCTTTTGGTTTAATTAACATTTTTTTTACGTTTGTTAGCATTTACTCTTTCATTGTACCCGAGCCAATTCACTCTGTTCGATCGCATAGGATTGAGTAATGGTAATGACCTATACAGAAGATGTTGGGAGATTCATTGCAGCCGACCTTCAATGTGGAGATGGCAGTTGATGATGATGACGATGTAGGCAGTATATTATGGCATTTTTTTCTTGATCTCCATACAAAAGATATCAGTATTTCCGAAGACGTGAAAGAAAAAACGAACAAGTTGTTTAAAACCAGTGTTGTAACATAGCTACTGCTGCCATTACTCAATCTTCCGGATATAAGTATGAAAATAAATGACTATAGATAAATAGTATATTCTTACCAACTTTGATAGTGTTAAAAATGGTGTTTGACCAGAGCAAGGACAGGAGAGACAAGTCCCATTAGGATGAGAACAGATGCTTAAGAAGAGCCATTAATGTTACCAGGACAGATGTAACGAGATGGTAAATATAGGTGTGTCTAGATAATACCAGGTGTTAGTGCCAGACAAGAATTCTGGACTAAAAGAAATACCCCAGTCTCAGAAAAGAGCACTGGTTTATGGATGGCACAGGTTATAGTAAGGTTGTAAAGGACTCTTGTCCAAATAGTGATGTAGCAGATCAAGAGCATATTGTGCCCTCTCGTTCAGACTACCATATGCGTAAACAGTAATGTAATACCAATTTAAAAATTCAAAATTGAACAAAAAGTAATTTACAAAGTCCCAAGGTACAATTAATGAATAAAGTTATTTATACTTAATTTCTTTCTTCTTGTCTTCAGAATGAATAAGAATAAGTTTTATATGATATTATATTACACAATAATTCACAGTTTCCAGTTATATTTACACTAATAAAGTGTCACTGGAATAACAGATTTCCTGCAAACTGTTCTGTGATTCTATAAAGTTTCTTCATTGACAACTCGCACTTAAATTACAACAATAGTTCATGTGGTGTTGAACATCTTAAAAGTCTCTTGGGCTGCTAGACTACAATGTCCCAGACCAGAGTTGATAGGGTTACACACGATGATGAAACTCTTCACTGATGTTCTCATACATTAGAGATAACAGTGAATATGAGTGGTCCCACAGCAGTGATCCTTGACAATTAGGCTGGATAACATTAGGAGTTCCCACTTCAGAGTTCCTTGATGTAGATCTAGTTTGATCCTATGACATGAAATGAATTGAACCTGCAACAATACAGAGCCCGTGGATAGCATCTTCGTATGATATACAAAAGTTACTGTGGTGGTTGTGAGTGTCTCTGATGATGCATGTGTATGAATGCACTCATGTGATGGTTAAGTGTACAGTTTGACCGGTGTCTACTGTGTAATTCCAGACCAAATTACATAATACATTATTATGCATTATTTACATTCAAGAAAGGCTTACTTAGTCCATTCCACTTCTTCTTCCTGTCAACTTCTAATACTTATAGAGTGATCCTTAATGATTAACCAAATGTGAGTATCTGGTCTGGTTTCCTTCCTTCCATCCATAGCACATGTCTTTCAAATATTCATCCATTGAATCATTAATCATGTAGTTACACAATATCATATTTTGAATAACCTGAAACAGATATTTGCATTATATATAAAAATGTATTTACAGTAATCCAACTTACCCTCTAGCCCTTCAAACATTACACAACTGGACAATTGACTTGGTCAAGGCAGGCTGCCACAATACACAAATAGTGAAAGTAGTCGTGACAAGCTCTTTCCTCTATCCGTCATGCAAAAACTGATTTCGTCTGTGTCCACATTCAAATTTAGCGTGGCTTAAATAGCCTTGCATCCGGCGTAAGTTAGAACTGTGACGTCACCAGAACTTGGTGTGAGATTTTATTTTGCTGAACTGGTACATTTTGTGCTTTTCATTCCCCATTGGTTCTTCGTCGTGCTCACCTCCTACATCAGCTATTGTTTCCATCCTTATCTCTTGTTATCTAGCAAAAGCGTAGCTTTCTTTCCATATATCGTTTTTTCCAAATCTGTTCAGCCTTCGATTTGCTATGCTTTGCAAACGTGAACTTTAGCCCTATTTGCTAACAACTTGACTCACTTACTATCTATTATCTCCGAAAATACAGCAAGCATTAAACTTTCCAATATATCCACATTTACGTTGTCTCCTCCTTGAACAAAAAGGTTAAGTAGACTTCCAATATGTCCATCAGTTTTATTATACTTCCACTGAAACGATGCCGTCCTAACACAAAAGAAATCGCTGCCATATTTCCATTGTATGTTAGGCAACGCATTGTCGGCGAGCTTGCAAATATTGCGTGAATCTGATTGGACTCTATTTCAGAAACACTACTAGGCGATTCCACGGTATGTTTCATTCTTCGACAACAGACTGTGATCAAGTGGTTCTCTCTTTTAATCGTCTTTTACTTATTTTCTCGTCGTCCTCATTTTCGTCTACCTCGTTTTTTCCTGTCATCATTCTTTCACATACTCGTTTTGAAACACATTTTAAAATGTTATTATCGCCTGTAAAAGCCATGTTAGCTACACGGGTGGACACTAGATAATATAAGCTCCTGTTTCAACAAAATGTGTATTTCTCTCTTGATGTACCATTCGGACGGGTTTGCAAGTCTTCTAAAAATGAAAGTCCAGATTGTGATCATATGATGAGTATCTGGAAAACGAATCGGCGGTCAACAACTGGAGATACTTTTCTTAGGCTTAACGCTTGTCTTTAAAGAGAAATAACTCAGATAATTTTAGGGATGGCTCTATCACATGCACAATAACACACGCCTGTCTGTATCGGATGAAAAGCAACTGGATAGACTTCGTGTGGCGACATACCGTCCGTTTCATCACTTGGCAGGCACGGACTAACGTGCGAGCGTGCTAGCTGTCATCTGACAACAAGGACCCCCGATTATTGGCTGATAGGTGAGATTAAAGGAGCATCCTAAGGGTTGCACGTATTGGCAAGAGTAATAATATTCTAGCGCGTAGTAGAAGTCAATAAGTTTTCATACAAATTCGTGGAGCGAAGTGAAGTTCCAAGAGGAATTTAAATACCAACTACAGGATAAATGATAACCGTGTTTCAAGAAAGATCCGAAACGAAACGTTGGCGGACTTATAAAAATAATATATATTTCTTTCTTAACTCTTTGACCCCAGAAGAACGCTCAGAGCGTTGATAAGATTTGACACCAGTGCCAAAATAACTCTCTGAGCGTTGTTTTTAGTCTATCAAGAATTAAAAATACGGCACAGGGTGGAAAATAATTGCGGAGTCAAAGAGTTAATTACTTTTACTTGTGAATATTTGTCGCAATTAGCATCATAGCTAATGCTCGAAATATTATTTATCTAATGCCTTTTCATTACTTCTATTTACTAATTTCCAGTTGAATCATATTATTAAAATACTCAAATTATTTCTATTAATAACTATATAAATCAATAGTTCACGTCTATATACTTCGCCTCCTTATAGATTATATCATCACTACACAATGACATGGACGCACACTTTCATATTCACTATATTTATAACACTATCATGTGCGCCTTATGACATACTATCGAAAATGAGAGAATGAACAACAAAGTGGTTAATTGATGAATAAGTATAAATGTGGAATAGGATGGAAAGAGAGTTAATTACTGATAGTAGGTGTGAAATTTATTAAGACATTTTGTGTCTTCAGTTCTGCAGCTATACCATCATAACCCTCCACTCCCAAAGGAGCATAGACCTTAAACAAACACATGCAAAGTCCTCCTGTCACGTGCCATGATTTCAAGTTCTTTCCACGTTCTCTTCATCATTGTCACCTCTGTTTCCAGCTCTCTTCTCCATGTGCTTCTTGGTCTACCTCTGCCTCTCTTGCCCTGGGGCTTCCAGAACAAGGACTGCATTGTAATGCTATCAACAGGTTTCCTCAGTGTGTGTCCTATCCATCGCCATCGTCGTCTTCTCATCTCTTGTTCCACTGGCACTTGTCTAGTTCTTGTCATCAGTTCCACGTTGGTAACATTGTCATACCATTTTAATCCCTCTATTCTACGCAAGCACCCATTTATGAAAGTCTGTAGATTTTTGGTTGTTGTCTTTGTTGTTCTCCATGTCTCAGAGCCATACAATAGGACTGACTTCACATTTGAGTTAAAGATTCTTATTTCCGTGTTGGATCCGATTTCTCTTGATCTCCATATATTTCCCAATGCAATGAAAGCTCCTCTTACTTTTTGTATTCTTAGTTTGATATCACTGTCTGTCCCTCCAACTTTGTCTGTATTGCTGCCAAGATATGTGTACGATTCTACATCTTGTATTGGTATTTCTTCAAGTTCAACCCTGTTATCATTACCTGCATTTATTCTCATTATTTTTGTCTTTTCCTTGTGTATTTTCAGACCCAATTGCTGTGACCTCCCATCGAGTGTTTTCAATTTGTCCTGCATCTGATTACGGTTATGGAACAGAAGAGCCAAGTCATCAGCAAAATCCAGATCATCCAACTGCTTAGCCAGAGTCCACTGGATTCCGTTTCTGTTGTGTGTTCTCGATGATCTCATAACCCAGTCTATTGCTAGTAAGAAAAGAAATGGAGACAAGAGGCATCCCTGCCGCACTCCTGTCCCCATCCCAAACGGTCCTGTAAGCTGTCCTCGTGAAGAACTCTGCACGTCATGTCTTCACATGCTTTCTCTATGAAACCAATGATCCCCAGGGGAACTCATCAATGCCTCATCAACCTCCAAAGTGACTCTCTGTCTACACTGTCAAATGCCTTTTCGTAGTCCACAAATCCGGTGTATAGTGGTGAATTCCATTCCAGATTTTGTTCAGCTAATATTCTCAAAGTGGCTATCTGGTCTGTACATGATCTGTTTTGTCGAAAACCTGCTTGTTCATCTCTCAGTTTCCCGTCTATAGACTCTTTTAATCTCTCAAGGATAATCATGTTTAACACCTTTCCTGGCACTGATAGTAACATTATTCCTCTATAATTTGTGCACTCTTGTAAATTTTCCTTCTTAGGCAACTTAACCAGATATCCTTCCTTCCATTCTGCTGGTATCTCTTCCCTTTCCCAGACTTTACCAAGTAATTTATATAACATCTCCGTAGCCGTGTCGATATCTGCTTTGATGGCCTCTGCTGGAATGCCATCAGGTCCAGACGCTTTTCCATCTCCCAGAAGCTCCATGGCTCTCTTTATTTCTGTCTTCGTTGGTCTTTCACCGTTAATTTGTAGCTCTTCTTCTGCTGGCTGGATGTCCGGGGGTTTTTGTGGAGCTGGTCTATTGAGAAGGTCCTCAAAATGTTCTGTCCACCTCTTCATCCGCTCCTGTACATTGCTGAGCAGCTTTGATTACTTAGATGTCCTACATTAAATTGTTGTCTATAATTTTGCATTGTTGCTTATCTCTTGAGTTTCATTTTTACTTTGGCTATCAGAAGGTGGTGATCTGATGCCACATCTGCTCCTCTATATACCTTTACATCCGGCAATGATGATCTAAACTTCTTGTTTATGCATATATGATCAATCTGATTTTCTGTTCTATGGTCTGGTGATATCCATGTTGTCTTGTGTTTTCTCTTATGTGGAAACATACTTCCTCCTATAGCCAGTTGATTTGAAGCACAGAAGTTTGATAATAGTTCCCCATTTTCATTCATTATTCCTAGCCCATGTTTTCCCATGACTTCTTCAAAGCCGGTGTTGACTGTAGCTATGTTTGCATTCATGTCACCCATCAAAATTGTGATGTCTCTTCTTTTTACTTTTTCCATAATTTCCTGTAGTCTAGTATAAAATGCTTCTTTCACAGACTCTTCTTTGTCATTAGTTGGTACATAACATTGGATGACATTTACATTTATTTTCTTTTTAGCTATTTTAAAAGTAGCTGTTATTATTCTGGGTCCAACAGCTTCCCATTCAATGAGTGCTTTCTGTGCTTCTTTAGATAACATAAGAGCTACCCCTTCACTGTGGTGTGAACTTTCGTCTTCATGTCCTGAGGACCGCACCAATTCACCTGTGATGAGTTTATTCTTGACTACCCCCTTCCACTTTGTTTCACACATTCCCAGAACCTCGATTTTATATTCCCTCATTTCTGCTGCTACTTGTGCCACTTTCCCTTGTTCGTTTAATGTCCGAACATTCCAGGTGCCAAATCTGGAAGTTCTTCTAGAAGAAAGAAGGTTATAGTCCGTTCGGAAATTCGTGCCTACAGAAAGCGTCAATTTTCTCCAAAACTGTTTGTTGTATGGACATGAATTTTTGCATGCAGTCTTAGATTTTCCATGCAGTTAAGATTTTGCGATCATTACATCCACAGCTGTCGCGAAATTTGCAAAACGGCGATTTTCTTTGATCTTCTTGGAACATTTGCCTAAATCTGCCCGTAACATTAATTCTTACAGTAAATCACAACATTTGTGCGACAAGACGGTTCAAAGGCGTGTCCTAAATGTGTGATTGGTTGTTCACGTGATTTTGATACGAGGAACGATGTTCTGATAATGAACCATGATAGCAGTAAATCATCGGGAAGCTATGACAAATCGTAACTGTTTATGTGTTATTATAGATTGGCATATGAAATTAGTTTATCACAAACGAAGGAATGCGATCGACGTGCCTCATTCCGAATCGGACGACTCCAATAAGTTCACAACAGTTATTGGTTGGATAAACTGCAAGCCATCTCGCTGCCAGTAATCTTCTTCTTCCTGTAGCACGTGTTCTTCACGTTTAGCCCAGTACGTTGTGCCTATTCGTGAAAGGGCCTCACGAGTCATGTCTTTAACATCGCACATTTTAAAAGTGGTGTTCTTGGCGGCCACTTGCCCTTTAACTCTAGCCCAAACCAGCTCTCTTGGGTTAAGGTGAGAATGGTAAAGTGGGAGTCGAAGAGAAACATGACCCTGCTCTTGGATGATTTTATCAGTCAGATACACTTTTGTCTTATTCCTCTGTCTCACAACCTGCAACAACTCTGGTTTTAAATAGCTGTTGTCAGCGAAGATATTTTCATTCACAAGCCACCTCCTGATTTCATCTTTCGTGCTTGCCGAAGTGGGAGCTTTATCCTCCTGCGCTAGAACATTATGATAGGACGCATTATCCACACCAGGCAAGATGGCCTATCTAGAGTCGGGAGGAGTGTATTCACTATCCAATCTCGAAAAAATTGCCCATTCATTTCACTGTGGTAGTCCCTACCATCTACAGACTTTGATTGAAAAATAAGCTCTGCGTCACGGACAAGCCCATTCTGTCTGCTGCCAGCATGTGCTAATATAATGCGTTGACCTTTGCTGCTGGGAATTTTCCTTCTATGGTCTCCGTCAACAGATTGCCATTCTTTCTCGTTCGTATGATGAGCATTAACTCAAGATTCGTCCAAATACACTATATCATAGCCGTCTTGCCTTCTCTCACGAATCTTCCTAAGGTATTTGCTTCGAGCTGCAACCAGATGTGGTTTTTCACATACAAAATTCCTTCCGCCAGAGGTTTTTCTAAAAGTGAAGCCGACACTTCCGACAAGTTGCCAAAGAGTTGTTTTTGAGACGTCAATATCGCATTCTGCTTGCATCCGACTTTTCAGCATGCGGAGAGTAACAAGTTGATTGGCATTAAACATCTTCAAAATCAAACGTCTAATGACATCCTTGTCAAAATCATCAATTTTTTTCTTCCTTCCTTGCTTAACCGCAGTCTCTGTACAATCACCGTCTTGTTGTATCCAACGTCGAAAAGATCTTCTATTCACACCCAGGGCCTTTCGTGTTCTCCTACCTGGTTCTTGGATGTCGTGGTATAAACAACCCATCTTAGCCTCTCTGCGAAAATACCTGTATAATATAACAGTTACCTTCTGCAAAGTGATAAATTTGCATTTCAGATTCATTGCGCTTTTCATAATTATGCAGTTTAGTTTATTAATATATTATACGCTGGTGTCGTTTTGTTTCGTTGCAGCCAACTCATTGCAATTAGCACACGCCGCTGAAATAATTACTCGCGACTGTGTACAATAGAAGCGCACACGTGCGGACATGTAGTCACTACACTAATTTAAAAAAAAATAAATATTGAATAGCACATTTCATCGCTTGTGCTGTGCTGTAACAAAAATTAAGTGCGCAATTGTTGAACGGATCTTGTAACTTTCCTGTAGATCTAATAAAAATTAACCCAGACAACGGTAAGAGTTTTTTTATATAACTTAAAGAAGAAAATTCGAAAATGGCATGAGTTTTGTAAGGGCAAAAAATATATTAATAACTGCACTGATATCAGTAGGGCACGTAGCAAATTTCAATAACATCCGTCAAGGGGTTGCAAAGTTACAACGTTCAATGTGTGGGCACGAATTTCCGAACGGACTATAGTCAGTAACACAGACTCCTTTCGGCTTTCTCTGTGTTGCATCATACGCCTCCCTGCGAGAGGACCTTCCCCTGTCTTGGATGGCTGTGTTTTATTTTCCTTAATTGACTTGTCCATGTTTGTTGAAGTTTTTTGTGGTTTAAATTTTTTACTGAATGGGGTAACCAACCCCGTGCCCAACCCTCCTTAGTCGCTTTCTACGACATGCATGGCAGAAAACAGTGTTACTATTCTTTGCTCCCCTTTCGGGCCCCGGTAACACACGGGTGTGTATCTATATGAGTCTACATATTTAATGTTTCGCGTCAAATCTGAAAGAAGGTAGAAAGCCTTCGCCCGGATAGCATGGTTTGGTTGTGGTTTTTAAGGACTATCTTCATTGCACACGGACAACGCAATCTGTGCTCCGATCTCCTCCCTTAGATCACACAAGGAGGATCTCAGCGCAGTGCACGAACTCCGTAGCACCAGCGAAAATCCCAATGTGTGTATATAATGTATAGGAATCACACATTCTATAAATATTTTTGTGGTGGGTAGGTTTCATAATTTTTAAATTTTGCCAGCTCAGCGGCCTGATAAGCCTACTTGTCGTGTATGATTTATCAGATAGGTAATAGATGTTTATAGCCCTGTCTGAACAGAGGTGATAGTGATGACAATGTGAAAGTAAGGGGTAAGATTTAGTTGTATCACGAGGTGATTGTATAAGAGAAAGGACAGTCTCTGGATAGAATAATTAATCTAATCCAACCTATCTGGACGACGATATTTAAATCAGACGCACTTTCTCTCCTTGTACGAAAATACAAGTTACACTACACTCAAATGCACACAATTCTGTGACAAATACGCACGAACGTGAAAACAAACTATGAATAACATATAATGAATAGGGATTGACCGACACGATAACTAAAGGTTTAATAAAGTTTATTATCAAAATAGAAAATCACAACATAAATCATATGCATCAAGAGATCATGGTTTACAGACAAAAAATGAAAATTAATCAAATAGGTTCTCCCCTCTGGTAAAGGAATTGAAAGGACGATCCCAACAGAGGTTAATAAACCCTAAAGATCAAAAGGTTAACAATAAGTTATGAAATAGTCAGTATGGGAAAAGAATAGGTTCCTAATGTAAACTATCCCGTGACTAATCAGATTAATGAGATAAAAAAAAGAAAGAAGAAACCATACAAGTATATGATGTTAACAAAAGACATAAGTTTCTTTCTCTGTTCATTCAATTCACATACACGCAGTGGCCACTTTCAGATGCACTTACCCCAGTAGTTGTCGCAGGCATTCGAAGGACATACACTAATAAGTAATATATATATATTTAGTGTCAAATTTAAGTTTGCCAAATCCAGCCCCAGACTCTCCGTAGTTGCTGACTGCAAATTTCACACGAGTCGCTAGAGTCGGTGTTAAATTTGTACTGGATACAATAAGTTATCTATGCCTTCTGTTGGTTGGAGTAAGGTTCATGAGTGGTGATCGCCGATGTAGAATAAATAGAACATATACAGTTCCTAGGTGGTTTAGCCTCAGGTGGCGGAAACGCTAGGTTTAAGTTACACAAATGTTGCTGACAATATATTGTCACAGTTGGCTGATGATATATATATATATATATGTATATATATATATATATATATATATATATATATATATATATATATATATATATATATATATATATATATATATATATATATATATATATATATATATATATATATATATAAGTATATCTGGTAATAGTTCTGGCCCAGTTAATATTATAATTCAATGGTTCTATTCTGGTTTCTCTCAGGAAAATGAGGAAAATTAGACCGCACAGGTCACAGCAAGAAGCTCATTAATATTAAATATTCTTGGCTGCTTATAATATTATAAGTTCGTATGATCATAAGTTCATACGGCCATAAAAAAATAAGCCGCTAGTACTCAGGTTTGATCAGCCTATATTTTAGGAAAAGAACATATAAACATTTAACCAAATTATCAATATCATATGATATCCTATCACCTTACCTCTTCATACTCCTTATGGACGATGTCGTCGGGGCATGTGGGGAGAGAACGGGAGGGTGTTCGGTGGGGTGCTGGAGGATGGGACAGGTCTGTGTTTCGGAGCTGGCATTTGCTGATGATGTTGCCCTGATTGCTAAATCAGAGGCACATCTCCAATCCAACCTGCAAGTCTGGAAGGAAGAGCTGGAGAAGAGAGGGATGGTCATAAGCAGCTCTAAAACAAAATCCATGGTGATATCACGAGAGGAAAGAAAACATCAGATTAAGTTGGGAGAACAGGTCCTGGAGCAGGTTGACCACTTTAAATATCTCGGAGCTATTATAGACCGAAAGGGAGGCATCAAAGAAGAGTTGGCCACTCGAAAAGCAGCGGCTGGGAGACTTTTTCAGGCCATAAATCGTGGATTCCTCAGCAAGAAAGAGGTTGGTAAGAAAACGAAGATGGCTGTATACCGCTCCACCTATGTCCCAGTCTTGACATATGGATGCGAGTCGTGGGCAATGACTACAACCCACAAAAGCCAGATCCAAACCTCAGAAATGAGGTATCTGAGGAAAGTGGTTGAAGTAACAAGAAGAGACATGGTCCGCAACCAGACGATCCGTCAAGGCCTAAAATCCCATCCGCTGCAGACCCAAATAGAGCAGTCCCAACTAAGATGGTTTGGCCATGTCTGCAGAATGGGAGAAGATCGGCTACCACGACAAGCATGGGAAACAAAGAGCCAGGGATCCAGACCTCCAGGACGACCCAGAGTCCGCTGGGAGGACAACATTAGACAATCTTTGAAGGACCGAGGACTAGAATGGAACCAGGCCAGGAAGAAGACAGCTGATAGAATGGTCTGGCGCTCTCTCTTCCAAATCTCTACACCTCACGGTAGAAGGGGAACGACTAAGTAAGTAAGTATCAATATCATATCTAACACGTGTTAAAAATAGGACCTCTACACTGTTGCGATATGAATTTGGCAACAATGTAGTTGCACAGAAAAAATGGCACTAGTATATTGGGAGATGATGATATTTTTTTGAAGAGTGCACTGAGGAGCACATTTGTTGAACGCGAATGGTGGAAAACAGGGGATTCAAGATGGCTGCCTAAATCATAGGCTAACATTTGTGTTCTGAGTTCTATTACTCAGAAAAGACATGGAATGATGCTGCCGTTGTGACTTATAATAATCATGGAGGGAATCACATTATGTATTTGGTAAGATATTACGCTTTCGTGGCTTGGGAGGTTCATACACTGTTACATCAGAGTTTTTTACAACCTTACCAGTTACGGAAGGGTGCGAAGGGTCATTGTGGAGAAGAGTGGATTCACTGTTTATGAATTAAATATCCCTACGGTCCAAGATTGACAATTGTACTGAATAGTGTGCCTTTATGCTTATATGAAGACTGACGGGACATAGAATTTTAATGACTTTCGCTACGTATTTGTTGCGTGATAAATTCTCGCAACATCGTTTTATTTCAATATCTGTTTTATAACGCAAGGGCAACAACTGCTTGAAATCTATAGTCACTTTTCTCGGTAAGCATTTGTCTTCTCGCGTTAGTATCGAATGCAGTTAACTTTTGAGCTGTGGTCATTTTTGCGCTGGACTGCGCATGACTTGTCTTGTTGTTTGGTCGATCGGTTTCCGCCCACCACTAGTGGGAGTGAGCGATTTGGAATGGCGAAAGAGATGCCTCGTTGAAGAGGGGATCTCCGCTATTTTTGTTCTGTCAGGGATGTGTAGTCCTCTTATGGATATTTCGTTTATTCGGGATAATACCTCTAGTGTATTTGCACATGCCGGGAGGCGTGATATTTCTGTATTTCTTGAAAGCAAGTCGTCGTCACGAGATGTTTTTTCCCAGCTCACATGTCGCTGCATTGTACTGCATCGGTTGATGCAGGTACCAAGGACCATTACTTGCTACTTTGTTAAATGAACTAGGTTTAGAAAACCTTTATTATCTAGAGGATATTTTTGAGGACATTATTTATACTTCGGCAGACGTGTCTGTCTTGCTGAAGTCAAACTAAGGAGAGTGAACTGATCTCATACATCTGGTTATCTCCTGGCTGTTATAGAAAAGGATGGAGTTGTTCATCTGACTACATTTACAGCACTTTGAAATATAACATGCATCTGACTCATCATTGTAATGCTGTCTACCGTTTATTGCTGTATTGAATGTTGCTGTGATAATGACTGTTTGATGTGCCTACACATTTGCGTAACCATTTTGTCACTGTGGCGTCCACAATAAATAATGAAGAAAAACGTCAACGGCTGTTTCAAGACTCATTGACTTTATACGTCGTGAGTTTACTGACGTTATATGTGGATTGCCCTGTTATTGTTGCATGAACATTGTTTTGACTGAACACATCTACACACTACACAAAACCAGACATGCGGATGCCATCCATCATCATATGGCATCACGCATCATTTGGTGGCCATAAGCTGGTTTGATTCTGGTACTAGCAAACACGGGGTCCCTTACCCACTTCATTTTCAACAAGAATTCATCAGCATCCTTCAAGAAATTAACATTCTTCAATACAGTCAACATCTTCAAAATTTTCAAAGTACTCGGCGTTGCCCGGTAAAAGTCAAAATTTCACCTTTTGACGGAAACAAGAATTTGACAGTACCCGGCGTTGTTACATGTTGCCGGATAACTCGGACTGCTGTTATCTTTTACGCAAGTCAAGCAAGTTGCTGCTGTCAAGGTTCCAGTGCTGTCGTTTTTTGAGAAGGTCAAGTGCCGGTTGAAACGGGTTGTTTTCTGAAGAAGGCCAAGTACCGATTTCCATCAACTTACTTTTGGATTAGAAGGTCAAGTGCCGAAACAACTCAACACACAGTATTTCAGAAGCTCTTGTACCATCGTGTTAGCAGTGGAAGCAGTTCAGATGTGCCATCATCGTTGGAGCTTCGCTCTTTAGGACGTTGATTGACATCCGTTTTTCTGCTGTTCTACGATTGGAAGCCTTTAAGTTAAGTGGCCTGTTTGTATGTAAACTGTGCCCTTATACTTCTGCTGAGTCTTCTGTGTATCATCTCATTCTATATATTATATGTCTATATGTTATTTGTATATTTATATGTTTATATTTCAGCGGGTTCTCGGTTGGGTGGTGTCTCCGTTAGATTATGCCACGTCATAGAGGTCGTCTATTGTGAGCGTTTTCTGTAGGGTTTGCAAATTTCCGATACTGGAATTTGCTAAGCGACTTCTGTTGCTATTTATGTTAGCTGTGATGACATGTTTTAATATTGTTTTCGTTATTATTTCACATTCTTTAGTTTTGTTGTGATTTGTTTGTATTTGTTAGCCTACTCTTGTCTATAATTTAGTTTCATACAACATTTTTGTTTATACACTGTGGTGTCATGTATTTTGTTTAATTCTATCGCAGATATCGTCACATTTTTTTGTGATATTTCATTAATTTCTGCTTTATTTTTAGTTGATTTCTGCGAAAGTTTTTGTATTGTTGCTGATCTTTGTTATTGTTTACATTGTTATTGTTTACATTGTTTGTATTGTTTACATTTTCAATGTTTACATTCTGCATGTGTTTACATAGTCATTGTTTACAGTTATAGTAATTAGTTAATGGGCTATGCTAATGCACTGTTACTACTATACTGATGATAAATGAATGATGAATAGTGTCGTGCACTATTGAATGAGAAGTGCACTTATGATCAAGATTTGAGTGCTGATATTTCATATACAAGTTCTTTGATTGGAGACTTGTTTCCCACAGAGACTGGGATAATATAATGTGATGTGAATATACAAGTGCTTAATTAAGACTTGTTACACTTAGGTTTGAAATAAATTAGTTAATTATTTCAGGTTTTGGACTCATATGTTAGACAACATGTCTACATTTGAGCACTTTATTGAGCAGGGTAAATTGCTTGGGAAGACTGGTGATAAGTTAGAAGAATTTGCAACTGCTCGATATGATAAAGCAATGGAAGCTGAACAAAAGAAACTGCATATGGAAGCTGAACAAAAGAAACTGCAGATGCAGGTGGATGAAAAGAGATTCCAAATGGAAATGGAAAAACAAAAAAGGGAATCAGAAGCTGAGGAGAGAAAACTCCAGCTACAGCTAGAAGCTGAAAGACTTCAAAAAGAGGCTGAGAATAAAAGACTTGAAAAAGAGGCTGAGAATAAAAGACTTGAAAAAGAGGCTGAAAATAAAAGACTTGAAAAAGAAGCTGAAAATAAAAGACTTGAAAAAGAAGCTGAAAATGAAAGACTTCAAATGCAGGCTCAAGCTGAAGAAAGGAAGTTACAAAGAGAGTCTGATGAGAGGAAAGCAAAAATGGAACATGAAGAAAAACTCTTAGCTTTAGAGTTGGAGAAATTGAAATTGACGAGCATGAGTAATGGTAATGATTCAAACAAGGGTTCATCTTCTGGGAAGGCTAATAATGATACTTTTAAGATTAAGTTACCAACATTTAGTCCTTCCAGTGATGACATAATGTTCTATCTGGACAGATTTGAACAAGCATGTACAGCTCATAACATAGACAAAGCAAAATATGTTTATCAGTTATCAGGGATACTGACAGGTAAAGCTCTAAGTATATTAAATATGGTGGATGAACCTGACAAGAGCAATTATGAGGTTGTCAGGGCCGCTTTGTTAAAGAAATATCAGCTTAACGAAGACGGCTATCGTCTAGAATTTAAAAACATGTTACCTGAAAATGGAGTTGAATTCTCCGAGTTTATTGCAAGAATACGCATTACTTTCTCACGATGGGTTGAACTATCTAAGACGGAAAAAACTTATGAAGGACTTATGGACTTAATACTTAGAGACAAAGTCATGTCGTCTGTCAATGAGTCTTTCCTTGCTTTCCTTCATGAACGTAAACCTAAAACAATAAAAGAAATGGAAGAGTTCTGTTGCCAATACGTAACTGCGCACCCACACATAACCATGGGTAACTCTAAGGTGAAAGAAGGTTTACCAGTTGCTTCGGCAGCTCCGTATGGTCAAAACTTTGCTCGTAGATCCCAACAAAATTTTGATAGAAAGGGCAGCGGTAATTTCTGTCAAAATCATGGAAACCAATTTCATGGTGATTCTTCTTCGAAGAATTGGAGACAACCTGATAGTGGTCGTTACTATCACCCTAATAATTATAAGCATTTCAAAAGAGGATATGGTAATAGAGGTTATTCCTGCCGAAGACCTCAGAACCAAACAAATAGATGTTCGCATCAATGTGAACATGATAGTAATCGTGGAAACTGGAATTCGAACCAGTATAACAATTACAATAGAGACAATAATAACTGCAGAGATAATAATAACTCTGATAACTTCAGAGGTAATAATAGTCGGGGTAGATCTCAACACAAAAAAAAGAGATATCAGCAGGCTAATGCTGTACAACAGGAAACTGAGTGAGCCTGTAATCATGTTGTTGATAGTAAAAACTTTGACGCTGTCACTAGTTCTGCTTTTGACTTTGAGAGAGCAAACAAATGCCCCCAATGCAGTACTTTATTCGAACCGGGTACCATAACTACTTTGAGTTGTGGTCACCCACTTCCCGCTCTTCTTGCTGCTGTTGCGCATGACGGGAGGGGTTCTTTAATTCTACATAAGGGTCTTGTTAATGATACTCCGGTCTCACTACTTTTCGATTCCGGATGCACCACTATTGGTGTTAGACAATCGCTTGTAGATCCATCTTGTGCTACAGGAAGGGTTATTAAATGTGTCACATTTGGCGGCACTCTAGAAAAATATCCTACTGCTGTAATTCGCATTGCCACTCCTTTCTTTACTGGAGATGTGCATGCTTGTCTCTTACCTAATCCTATTGCGGACCTTATTATTGGTCGTATTCACGGAGTTAGGGAGTGTACCCCACAGCAGATTGCTGCTTGGGAAGATAATAACATGCAAGCTACAAATGCAGTAGTTACAAGAGCACAAGCTCTACAAACACCCGAAACTTCACTGAATAGTGATAATGAAGTTGATAGCCAAGATAGTCACTTAGTAATTACTCGTGACTCTTTCATAAAATTGCAAGAAGAAGATCCTTCTTTAAAAAAATTCTTCGTTCTTGCGAAGAAAGGTGATCCGAATCAGGATACAAATAGAAAATCTTGGATTGCAATGAGAAACGGCGTACTTGTACGTATGGTACAAGATTCGACTACGTCGGCACATTCGCAAATTCTTGTTCCCAAGAGCATGAGAGTCCAAATATTACAACATGCTCATGACTCGCAATGTGCTGGACATATGGGTTTTGCCCGTACGAAGTCGAGAGTCCTTGCGGCTTTCTTTTGGCCTTTTGTCAATAAGGACATTCGTATTTACTGCCGATCATGCAAGGTATGTCAGGAGGTCAAATCTAGAGGACCACGACATGCTGCGCCTATCCAGGCTGCTGACATTCCTATTCGGCCGTTTCAGAAAATGGCCATAGATATTATTGGCCCTTTTAAGGTCAAGTCGGCCAGAGGACATCAGTTTATCCTTACATGTGTCGATATGTGCACACGTTGGCCAGAGGCTATTCCTCTTAAGAGCATATCTACTACAGATATCGCAGATGCTCTTTGGTTGATATTTTCTCGCTTGGGGTTCCCCAGAGAAATATTGTCAGACCATGGCACTCAACTCATATCTGACACTATGTCACAGGTAATGTCTACCTTACATATTGAACGATCTCTCAGTAGTATCTACCATCCTATGTCTAATGGGTTAGTTGAGCGTCTGAATAGAACGCTCAAGACTTTGCTTGGTAAGATAACTGAAGATCATCCTCAAGATTGGGACAGGGTTTTACCCGCGGCTCTCTTTGCCTATAGAGAAGTCCCTAATGAACACACAGGATTTTCTCCCTTCGAACTTGTCTTTGGCGCGCGTCCACGCGGCCCTATGTCTTTATTACACGATCTCATCACTGCCGATGATATTAGCGATGAAACTCAATCCTCATATGAGTATGTCATTGCTCTTAGACAAAAGATCATTGAGGCATGTAAGCTAGCAACTGCTTCATCAGAAATTGCTAAAGAGAAGGCAAGGCAGTTTGCTAACAAGAATAGATGTCTACGACAACTTTGTCCAGGTGACAAAGCATTCGTCCTACTTCCCAGTAGGGAAAATAGACTTCTTATTGCATGGAAAGGTCCGTATGCAATAGTCTCTCGGATTTCCGATGTTGACTATGTGGTCGATATTGATGGAAAGCATAAAACTTTCCACATAAACATGCTTTCGGAATTTCACGAACGTCCGGACTATTTGCTGCCTATTTTCCAGGCAACGGATGATGCTCCTGCACCTCACGGTCATTATTCATCCCTGTCTGTCATTCAGGATGAGGAAGCTACCTTCTCTGATGTCAACCTTCCCCTTCCAGTGGTTCCATTACATTCTACGGAATCTTGGAAAAACGTTTCTGTTTCTCCTAATCTTTCTGGTGACGAACATCGACAAGTCTCGTCGATGTTACAAACATTTCAGGATGTTCTCACTGACATTCCTGGACACACAGATGTCATAGAACATGACATAATTCTTACCGACAATAATCCAATTAGGGTTAGGCCGTATCCTATTCCTATACACTTTCAGTCGCAAGTGGAAAAGGAATTGGATAAAATGATTCAATTAAATATAATTGAACCATCGACTTCACCATATTCTTCTTCCATGGTTATTGTCCGGAAGAAGGATAAGAACATACGAATTTGCGTTGATTATCGCAAATTGAATCAGGTCACAAAGTTCGACGCTGAACCGATGCCTTTGTTAGAAGATCTACTGATTAGACTTTCTAATTCTAGATTCTTCACTAAACTTGACTTGTCTAAAGGTTATTGGCAAGTGCCTTTAGCAGAGCATGCCAAACCTCTTACTGCTTTTTCTACACCTAGGGGTCTATTTCAATGGAATGTTATGCCTTTTGGTCTCATGAACGCCCCTGCCACTTTCGTTCGCATGATGCGTCGAATTCTGTCACATCGTTCGGATGTCATCGCATACTTAGATGACATCTGTCTCTTCAGTGATACCTGGGAAGATCACTATTTAGGGTTATATGACTTACTGTCCACTCTACGTGAGAATAATTTGACAGCAAAACCTTCTAAAGCTTTTGTTGGTTTTGGTGAAATCTCTTTCCTGGGTCATCGTGTTGGTCATGGTCTCTTGAAGACAGAAGACCACAATACTTCCAAAATACTGAACATCTCTGTTCCTAAAACGAAGAAACAAGTTAGGAGTCTCTTAGGTTTAATTCAATTTTATGGGAGATTTATTCCAAATTTATCTTCGATCATGGCACCTCTCTCAACATTGTTGAAGAAAGGTTCGCCTAATCTGGTCCGTTGGTCTGAAGAATGCCAATCTTCACTAGACCAAATCAAGAATATATTTTCTTCTCCTCCCATCTTAAGATTACCTACTCTTGATAGGACTTTTGTTCTTCGGAGTGATGCTTCATCCACTGGGATTGGAGCAGCACTGATGCAAGAATATGCAAATACTCTGCATCCTGTTATGTACATTTCTAGAAAACTAAATGCGGCAGAGAGGAACTACTCGGTTTTAGACCGTGAGTTGTTAGCGATGGTTTGGTCAATTCTAAAGCTACAAAGATTCCTCCTGGGCGCACATTTCATTCTAGAGACTGATCAGAAAGCTCTTACAGCTATTCAGACTAAGAATTTGAAGAGTTCGAGATCCACTCGATATGCTATAGCTCTTCAACCTTTTCACTTCACGGTACGAGCTATCCGTGGTGCGGATAATGTGATGGCTGACATTTTGTCTAGATGCCCACATGACTCCAACTAATACTTCTGTCCTATATTTCTATATATTACAGAGTCATAACACACCTATATTTCTACAATAGATTAGCACATCTGTACTTACTTTATATGTACACACTATCGTGCTTTGTTGTCATCTTCTTCTGTTCGTTTTTTTAAAATCATAGAGGAGGACTGAGTAGTTAATATAAGGGCCGTTAGTTTACTAAACAGCCACAATTATTAATAATGTATTGTACCTTATGAAGCATATTAGTTATTAATTAGCATTATATTGCTTGTACTTTCTCAGAATGTCATTGTTGAGCTGAGGACTTACCTTACGAGTTCTAGATTGTGTACTTACCCTCGGAATACCAGAGCATATGTCCTGGATCGTCATGTAGTTTAACTTTGCTATGTACTTATGTCATTACATGTCAAAAAATGTACTATTTAAATTTTCCTATCAGATTTGTACATCCATTTTTAAAGACAATATTAGAGTATGCTGTTTAATGATGATTATAGTAACTTGCATACGTATATTGTGTTTACATGCTAACGTGATGTGTGTTGGTGACACCTCCCCGATGTGAATATTTTTTGAGACATATTTATTTTTCTGTTGAGGTATATCCTCACCAGACACTCTATAATTAGCCTATTGTTTGGCAATTTAATTAATTATCAGCGCATAATTCGTGCGTTTTGAGCCGCTTATCGCTTGCTCTTTGATATTGAAAAAAAAAATATGTTCCACATTTTTTTTTTTATCGGGAGGAGGTGGTGATATGTTGCGTGATAAATTCTCGCAACATCGTTTTATTTCAATATCTGTTTTATAACGCAAGGGCAACAACTGCTTGAAATCTATAGTCACTTTTCTCGGTAAGCATTTGTCTTCTCGCGTTAGTATCGAATGCAGTTAACTTTTGAGCTGTGGTCATTTTTGCGCTGGACTGCGCATGACTTGTCTTGTTGTTTGGTCGATCGGTTTCCGCCCACCACTAGTGGGAGTGAGCGATTTGGAATGGCGAAAGAGATGCCTCGTTGAAGAGGGGATCTCCGCTATTTTTGTTCTGTCAGGGATGTGTAGTCCTCTTATGGATATTTCGTTTATTCGGGATAATACCTCTAGTGTATTTGCACATGCCGGGAGGCGTGATATTTCTGTATTTCTTGAAAGCAAGTCGTCGTCACGAGATGTTTTTTCCCAGCTCACATGTCGCTGCATTGTACTGCATCGGTTGATGCAGGTACCAAGGACCATTACTTGCTACTTTGTTAAATGAACTAGGTTTAGAAAACCTTTATTATCTAGAGGATATTTTTGAGGACATTATTTATACTTCGGCAGACGTGTCTGTCTTGCTGAAGTCAAACTAAGGAGAGTGAACTGATCTCATACATCTGGTTATCTCCTGGCTGTTATAGAAAAGGATGGAGTTGTTCATCTGACTACATTTACAGCACTTTGAAATATAACATGCATCTGACTCATCATTGTAATGCTGTCTACCGTTTATTGCTGTATTGAATGTTGCTGTGATAATGACTGTTTGATGTGCCTACACATTTGCGTAACCATTTTGTCACTGTGGCGTCCACAATAAATAATGAAGAAAAACGTCAACGGCTGTTTCAAGACTCATTGACTTTATACGTCGTGAGTTTACTGACGTTATATGTGGATTGCCCTGTTATTGTTGCATGAACATTGTTTTGACTGAACACATCTACACACTACACAAAACCAGACATGCGGATGCCATCCATCATCATATGGCATCACGCATCAGTATTGTACCTGAAGTATTGGAAATAAATATGTTGATTTTTATATAACAATTATGGACATTACGCTTATCACAGTTGGCCGTTGTGCGCCATGCATTGCAGTTCAGGGTTAACTTTGCTGTTCGTTATATGACTGCCTATTGTGATGGGACGACTAGATGCTGTAGCATACCCACGATTAGTATTTTTGCGTGAAGTTTGACCGGGACAGTATTGGGTTGTATACAGTGGTGCAACAATAATCATGGTGGCCAGTGTTTACACCGTTACATACAGGTTGTAATTTTTACTTTCGATCCTGATTACGTCCAACGTTGTCAATCGCATTATCAACGTGTTGCCAGATCAAAACAGACATTTGCCCTAAAGTAACCATAATATCAAGATAAACAGTCGGTTGGAGGCCGGACTCACATCACCTGGAGATATCGCAGCCATACCTCGGGAAAATTGTGCAGTCGTTGTCAAGGTGTCCTGTTCGGTTTATGGGATGATGAACTACGTTTCGACATCTAGTGTCAACTTTATCAAATTACTCATATACTTATAAAGTCGTGCGTAGGACACAATTCATTGTGGATCGTCTTTCCGAGAGAGTCTTGGTGCATTTTAAATTCGTATTTTCGATGTCGTGGTAAATTCTCATTGATATAATTTGTGATTTTTGCTTGTATTGAGTGTTTCGGTATACTGTTTGGTCTTTATGATGGTGACATAAGTCGTTACTTATATATATATTATCAGTTCTATCACATTTGTTCTCTTGAGTTTACTTTCTGAGTATTAATGTCACTGCTATGTTTTTTGTTGTTGTTGTATATAATAATTTTTTCACTGCTCATCTTATTTCCTTGGTCATAATATGTATTAATTTGTTAAATTAATTTAATGACGGCTATTTTATCTCAGTAAATTTATGTCGATCGCCAGTAACGAGCATAGATAAAGCGACGAATATATTATATTAATTGTTGTACCACGTTTATTTTGACTAATTAGGTATTAGTATTTGGTCATAAATGGCGACAGCTGAATATTTTATTAAGCAGGGGAAAATTCTAGGTCTACAACGCGACAAGCTACCAGAGTTTGCACAGACAGAATATAAAGAAGCACAGGAGAGAGAAAGACGAAAATTAGAATTAAAGGAGAAAGAATTATCTAATCAGGAACGATTGAAACTTTTAGAGATGGAAGAGAATGATAAATGGAGGCAAGAAGAAGACAGGCTTCGGTTAGCTCAGATCGAATCCGATAATATGAAAGCTAGGCTTGCAGCCGAGTCAGAAAAAAGAGCTCATGAAGAGAGAATGGCTCAGATTGAAATTGAACGTATTAAAGCTATGAATTTGAATAAAGATATGTCAGGTGAGGGTCAATCACAATATCACAATAATCGGCATACGTGTGACGTTAAAATACACTTATCTATATTTAAACCAAACGTCGATGACATGGTTTTCTTCTTGAGTAGATTCCAAGTTGTTTGCACTGAGCGTGGGGTTGATAAAAGTATGTGGTGCAGCAAACTTATGAATATTTTGTCAGGGGTAGGCACTAAGTGCGGTCTCTTCCTTAGAAGGAGATAAACAAACTTATGATGAGGCAAGAGCGATTCTTGTGAAGAAATTCCAAATGGACGCTAATGGGTATAGGATGCGCCTAAAGAATATGTTACCCGAATCAGGCACGATTTTTCACAATTTATTGCTAATATTCGATTAGACTTTAATAGATGGGTAGAACTGGAGAAAATCAACCGGTCTTTTGATGATCTTACTGATTTAATACTGAGAGATAAAGTCTTATCCGCAGTAAGCAAGGAATTTTTGGCGTTTTTGCAGGAGCGGAATCCTAAAACGTTAACGGAGGTCGAGGTATTGGGGCGTCAATATATCACGGCCCATCCAGGGGAGAATATTCGGAACACGCAACTTTGTGTATCAGTACAGTCAGCAAGTGCTGCCGCTGTTCATGACAGACCCGGCAAATTTCGTTCTAACAGTGTTGACAGAAATTTCGGTCGACAAAGAAGTGTAAGTTATGACAGGAACAATGATCATCAGAGAAATTATTCTCGATTTTCAGGTGTCGATAGCAGTGCATCATCTGGTTTCCGTAACAGGAATAATAACCAGTTTGTCAGATTTCAACGGGATGATTTCCGAAACAGAGATAGAGGGAGAGGGTTTCACAATAATCATCAATTTCATACGTATAATAGGTCACGTTACTCCCAGAATAGAGGCAGACATGCTTATATCAATGACCAAGGTAATGACAGAACATTGCTGTCAAATAGTTTACATAGTTCGGCTCATCAGGGAAATGCCGTGCAGATGGCGGAAAATGTTGGGTCAAATAATAACAATGATATTAATCAAGCAAATGCTTGCTCTTCTTTTGATTTTCTTAATGCTGAGAATTGTGTGGAATGTAGAGGTTTATTTCAGCCTGAGGTGGTATCCAGACTGAGTTGTGGTCATCCTCTACCTGCCTTACCGGCGTTGTCAGCACACGAAGGAACAGGTGCTTTGCAATTTCACAGAGGGCTACTTAACGGCATACCAGTATCGGTATTAATGGATACAGATGCACGACGGTAGGCGTGCGACGTTCTTTAATTGATCGTATGTGTTCTACAGGCACATATGTTAAATGTGTCACTTTTGGTGGTAGTGTCGAATTATATGAAACTGCTTTGGTGAACATTTCGACACCTTTCTTCACCGGAAGGGTAAAAGTGTGTTTGTTGCCTAATACTGTTTGCGATCTGTTGATCGGACGGATACACGGTTTTAAAGAATGTACTCCAGAACGAATACAGGATTGGGAACGTAAATATTTACATATGGCGAATGCAGTTGTTACACGAGCACAGGAGAATGATCAAGCTAAGGTGTTACCACAATGTTATGAAGATGGGTTGCAGAGCAACATCTACAAGGAAATTTTTGTTACACTACAAAAAAATTATGATTCCTTAAAGAAATTTTTTGCTTTAGTTCAAAAAGGTAATGTGGAGGTTCATGATTCTCAAAAACAATGGTATGCTATCATAAATGATATACTAGTTCGGAGATTTCAAGATGATAAATCTTCTACTATTATTACACAAATAATGGTTCCCAAAGAACTAAAGTCTTACATTTTAAATCATGCACACGACTCGCGTTGTTCTGGTCACATGGGTTACTCCAGAACTCGAGCTAGAGTCCTTTCACCTTTTTTCTGGCCTGGGTTGTCAAGGGACATTAGTGTGTATTGCCGATCATGTATTATATGTCAAGAAGTTAAGGCTCGAGGGGCACGTCATTTAGCTCCTATTCAAGCGGCTGATATACCAGTGCGTCCATTCGAAAAGATGGCAGTGGATATTATTGGTCCACTTCCTATTATGTCATCTCGAGGACACAGATATGTGTTAACATGTATTGACATGTGCACGCGTTGGCCAGAAGCCATACCCCTCAAGAATATTTCAACTCAAGATGTGGCTGATGCGTTATTTCAAATATGGACTAGAATAGGGTTTCCGAGAAAACTGTTATCTGACAGAGGTTCTCAGTTTGTGTCAGAAGCCATGACGGAAGTCATGAAAATGTTTCACATTGATAGGTCCTTGAGCAGTACTATCACGCCGCCTCGAATGGTATGGTTGAGAGGTTAAATAGGTCAACAAAACAGATTCTAGGAAAAGTTACTACTCAATTTCCTAAAGATTGGGACCGTATTTTACCAGCGGTACTTTTCGCGTACCGAGAAATACCTAATGAGCATACAGGATTTTCTCCGTTTCAACTTGTTTTCGGGGCTCAACCTAGAGGTCCTTTGTCAGTGATCAAAGACTTACTGCTTGATGCTACATTATCTAAAGAAACTCAATCTTCTTATGAGTATGTGGTGAATTTAAGGCAGAAAATTATGGATGCATGCCAGTTGGGAACATCTGCTTCAGAGAGAGCTAAAGAAAAAGCTCGCTTTTTGCAAAATCAGTCAAGACATCTGCGTCATCTGGTGCCAGGTAATGAGGCTTTTGTGCTTTTACCTAGCAAACAGAATCGATTACTTATTACATGGTGTGGTCCATTTAAAGTTCTTTCGCGTATTTCCGACGTGGATTACATTCTTGATGTGAAAGGTAAAAGAAAAACGTTTCACATCAATATGTTAAAAGAATTTCACCCAAGACCTGAACATCTTTAGGCAGTTTTTCACGTGGTTGAGGACATTGTGAATCGTCCTACTCGTCGGTCCTCGTTATCGGTTATCCAGGAGGAAGAATCTTCTTTCCCTGAGGTTTTTATGTCTTTTCCGATTTTACCTGTACAGTCTACAGAGACTTGGAAAGACGTAACGATTTATCCTGACTTGTCACCTGATAACATACAACATGTCTCAGAATTATTACACTCGTTTCAAGACGTGCTAACAGACATACCGGGTAGGACAAATGTAATAACCCATGATATTCATTTACATGACGAAAACCCACTTAGAATACGTCCGTACCCAATACCGATACATTTCCAGGACAAAAGAAGACATGATTCGATTGGGAATAATCAGTCCATCCATCAGTAGCTTTGTGTTCCCGATGGTAATAATAAGAAAAAAAGATAAAAACATTCGTTTGTGCATAGATTTTAGAAAACTCAATCATGTCACAAATTTTGACGCCGAACCAATGCCATTATTGGACGATCTGTTACCCAAGTTATCTACGGCCGTCTTTTTCAGTAAACTTGATCTGTCAAAAGGCTATTGGCAGGTTCCTTTAGCCGATAGATGTAAACATTACACGGCGTTTTCTACTTCTAGAGGGTTGTTCCAGTTCAACTTTATGTGTTTTGGTCTTGTGAACGCGCCTGCGACTTTTACTAGAATGATGAGAATTTTATTCTCCCATAGGCGGGATATCATCACATATATTGACGACATTTGTTTGTTTAGCAACACTTGGCAGGAACATTTCTTAGGACTTCACTCACATTTGTCTACTTTACGTTCCGCAGGACTTACTGCTCGACCTTCTAAGGTTTATATTGGATTTTCGGAAATCACATTTTTGGGTCATAAAATTGGACATGGGAATCTTCAGACGTTAGATCAAAACGTGTCTAAAATTCTTCATCTTTCCATTCCTAACACTAAGAAGCAGATTCGTAGTTTGTTGGGTTTGGTTCAGTATTACGGCAGATTCATCCCTAATCTATCGTCGATTACTGCAGATCTGTCTACTCTTCTTAAGAAAGGTGCTCCTAATATAATTAGGTGGCCACCAGAATGCAATTCTGCTTTTAATAGGATAAAAGAATTATTTTCTTCCCCACCAATTTTGAAGTTACCTATAATTGATAGTCTTTATACTCTTCGTACGGACGCCTCATCTAAAGGAGTTGGAGCAGTATACTACAAGAATTTGATGGACATCTTCATCCAATTACCTACATTTCAAGGAAGTTGAACAAGGCAGAACTGAATTATTCTGTGCTGAGAAGGAATTATTAGCAGTAGTCTGGGCGGTGACCAAGCTGGAGAAATATTTGCTTGGGGTACCTTTTGTGATCCAATCTGATCAGAAGGCCCTTGCGTATTTAAAGTCAAAGAATCACAAATGTGCCAGAGCCGCACGGTACTCTATCCTCATGCAACTTTACAATTACCAAATACAGGCAATTCGTGGTTCGGAGAATGTGGTGGCGGACATTCTTTCCAGATGTCCGCAGGAAGACAGTACTTCATGTGCCGAGTGATATTTCGTACGGTTATAGCTATAATCATTGTCATGCTATGAACTAAGGACAGCCAGTATACGAGACTTCATGTACATATTGATCTGGAAGGTGTGAATGGTTTCACACATTGTGTTAGATGTTTGATTACTTTTACGCTTGCGCATGGAATTGGCACAGTAGGATTAGACTTGGTGAAATAGTGCGATCATGGCTCTTTATGGATGAGTATTGGAAGTTTATGGCACGGACATATGGTAATTTTACGGTATTAACTTTCGTAATGTTATGAACTCGTGGTATTTTCAGAGGAATTGTGCGCTATTGGAGATATTGCTAATGTTTGGTGCCCTATTGGTGACGCTCACATAATTTAGCGGATTTATCTAGTGATTGGGATTCTTTTGATTCTTGTTGACGGCTGACAGATGATATGTACTCTTTTTTTGCTTTAATTTTTTTCTTTGTTTGTTTGTATTGGTTGTTCCCTACCATTGAGACTGGTTAGATGACTTAGACGTTACTGAGACGGTATATGCTTTATGATCTGTTAGTTATTATTGCCTGCAGTGGTGGTTCTTGGAAGAAAAGAAGAAACTGCGTGTCTTTCTTTCTTAAGGACGGTAGGGGGTAATTGTTGCGATATGAATTTGGCAACAATGTAGTTGCACAGAAAAAATGGCACTAGTATTTGGGGATATGATGATATTTTTTGAAGAGTGCACTGAGGTGCACATTTGTTGAACGCGAATGGTGGAAAACAGGGGATTCAAGATGGATGCCTAAATCATAGGCTAACATTTGTGTTCTGAGTTCTATTACTCAGAAAAGACATGGAATGATGCTGCCGTTGTGACTTATAATAATCATTGATATTATGTATTTGGTAAAATATTAAGCTTCCGTGGCCTGGGAGGTTCATACACTGTTACATCAGAGTTTTTTACAACCTTACCAGTTACGGAAGGGTGCGAAGGGTCATTGTGGAGAAGAGTGGATTCACTGTTTATGAATTGAATATCCCTACGGCCGAAGATTGACAATTGTACTGAATAGTGTGCCTTTATGCTTATATGAAGACTGACGGGACATAGAATTTTAATGACTTTCGCTACGTATTGTACCTGAAGTATTGGAAATAAATATGTTGATTTTTATATAACAACTATGGACTTTACGCATATCACAATTGGCCGTTGTGCGCCATGCATTGCAGTTCAGGGTTAACTTTGCTGTTCGTTATATGACTGCCTATTGTGATGGGACGACTAGATGCTGTAGCATACCCACGATTGGTATTTTCGCGTGAAGTTTGACCGGGGCAGTCTTGTGTTGTATACGGTGTTGCAACATACACCACTCTGTTATAAATTAGATTTAAAACACACGTGTCTAGCTTATCCTATCATTCTGTTAACGCGTGATATGAACACTAGTCATTTAAAAAAATTACATAAAATGGATAGAAGTAAATAATATATGCCGTCAGTAGACAGTTATTTAATGTATGTACTAGTCAGTTTAAAACATCTCTTACTGGAAACATAGCGAGTAATTAAATTTACTTTACGGCTGGAAAGTTAGCTATTAGTTATTTAATTAGCACAGAAAATCTCAGTGAAATATATATTGAAAACTATAAACACACTAAATCACTTCAAATCTAGCATATAAATTACCGCAATCAGAAAAATGAAACACTCCACGGAATCTATTAATTTTCACTCTGTACGAGAAATCTTAAGATAACGAGCTAGTTAAATCAGATAGATTTCTGGCAACTGATCATGGCTATCGGAGAGAACTGGTATATATTGAAAAATTTCGTTCAATCGTTCTCTAATGCGAAAGTCACAATTACTGCCAGACCCGAGCCAATTTGCAGTTCGATTTCTTGAATCAAAAGTAATTTTACCACCTCTTGACTTTCATCATCTCTGCCTTGCCGAAAATCAGCTACGCAATTTTCACCTGAAAGTTTTGATCAAAGAATCTATTATGCTCAAGCGCTTTGCTTCTATGAAAAATAGCGCTGCTGTTATCCGTATCTTGCGAGTGATTACTATCTTCACTTTCCCTTTCTTCCTCACTGCTCATACAATATGCTCCCACGTTTTGTTTTCCTGGTATGTATTCTACTTTGAAAGCATATACACTTAGGAGCAACGCCCACCGCATAATCCTCGCGTTGAATTCCTTATTCGCTCCAAGAAAAGCCAGTGGGGCATGGTCCATCTGCACTGTAAATGAAACGCCGTAAAGGTATTCGTGATGTTTCCTGATACTACTCACGAGTGCTAGACATTCTCTCTCCACTGTGGAATAGTTCTGCTCTGCTGTGTTCAATTTTCGGCTGCCATAAGCGACTGGGAATAACAGGTTCGGATCAGTGTCATCTGCTTGTAGCAGGGTTGACCTGATGCCTTGACCCGATGCGTCGACCCGCAATATAAAAGGTTTCTTAAGGTCAGGTTGCCATAAAATTGGATATTCGGGCAGCTGTCGTTTGAGAGTGCTGTAAGCGTGTTCGCACTTAGCATCCCAAATAACTGTTTCCGGTCGCCCCTTTATGGTAAGGTCAGTAAGGGGTGCCGTTAGCCTTTGAAATTGTTAATAAATTTCTGATAGTATGCACACAGTGATAGAAATGATCGTGTGTCTTTCTTCATTCGGGGTCTTTTAGCTGCAACTATTTTCTCAATGTTCTTGGCAACTGGCCACATGCAGCCTTGAGAAATAGTATGCCCCAGAAAGTGGAGCTTTTCGAAACCAATAAGACATTTGCTAGGTCTGGCTGTGAGACCAGTTTCCTGTAGTCTTCTGTGGAGCATAGAAACCGTATCAATATGTTCGTCGTAGTTTTCCGTTGCAATCAATATTTCATCCATGAAATTATGGATATGGGGACTTTGCCAGGTTTCTAAAAGCTTTCTCATCATTCTGGTAAAGACTCCCGGTGCTTTATGCAATCTGAACGGCATCACTTTAAAGGTGTAGTATCCTGCACTGGTGCCGAAAGCTAACAGGGGTTTAATTTCCTCCTTGGCTGGTATTTGGTAATAACCTTTACTCAGGTCAATTTTGGAGAAACTTTTTGCCCTGCTAAGCTTGGTGAACAGCTCAGAAGCGCTCTGGAGAGGTTCCGGCTGGAATTCCGTTACAGTGTTAAGTAATCGGTAATCTATGCACCGCCGAACTTCCTTATTGTGCTTCTGTAACAGCACTACACTGGAACTGTAAGGAGAGGTAGACTCAATGATAATTCCTGCTTGACGTAGCTTGTCTATTTCTCCGCGTAGTATATCAGCTTTAGCATACGGGATAGGGTAAACTCTGGTTCGCACAGGTGTCTCGTTTGTCAGTTTCATATCGAACTCTACGAGATCTGTTCGACCAGGTACATCCGTGAAAACTGCTGTGGACTGTTTCAGTAGCGCCCTCGTTTTTGTCCGTTGTGCTTCAGAGAGATTGTCACCGAATTTCACATCTTGAAAAGATTCAGTTTGTTGCAATGGATATTCCATGCAACTATCGTCATCTTCCTCATCTTCGGTTGCTATCGCTACTGCCAGGAGATGTTCGGAGGATGGGACCCGTCTTTCCAAGTATTTCTTTAACAGGTTTACGTGGTAGACCTTCTCCTTTCCTTTATTAGAGATCTTGTAGTTCGTTCTTGAGATCTTTTTAAGGACGGTAAACGGCCCTTGCCATCCGATGCGAAGTGTGTTGCTTCCGGTTGGCAGTAACAACAAAACCTTCTACCCTGGTTGTAGTTCTTTCTCTTTAGCCGCTTTATTGTACCTTTTAGCGTGCTTTGCGCGAGCTTTCTTAAGGTTGGTGGTAGCTAGATCCCATCCTAGTTGTAACCTTTCCTTAAGTTCTGATACATATTTGCTGGCTGAGACGACTGTCTCGTCGGCCTTCTGGTCTGTCAGAGACCGAAGTAAGGCTTCTAACGGCCCCTTAATAGGTCTGCCGAATAAAAGAGTAGCTGGTGGTAAACCTGTAGAGGCCTGGGGAACTTCCCTGCAGGCGGATAAGGCTGCAGGAATAAAAAGGTCCCAGTCTTCTGGTTTCTCTTGTCCCAGCTTACGTAACATCATGGTGAGGCTTCCGTTGAAGCGTTCCATGAGCCCATTTCCGGCCGGATGGTAGGGGCTTGTGTGGATGTGCTTGGCCCTCAAGATCTTAAAGATCTCCATTAACAGGCTACGGAATTGGGATCCGTTATCCGTCAAAACTTGTTGAGGAAATCCCAACCGCGTGAAAATTTGTACTAGGGCTTCTGCGACATGCTTGGAATCCGTGCATGTTAGCGGTATAGCTTCGGCCCACATTGTGCAAGTGTCGATTAAGGTCATGATGAACCTGTTCCTTCTTTTAGTTTTTTCTAGTTATCCAACAATGTCGACAGCAACCCGTTCAAATGGTGTTCCCACTATTGGCATTTCACCCATGGGAACTGGGGGTGTCCAATGCTTGGGTGCCCCCCGTTGGCACTGGGCGCAGGATTTCACGTACCTGATAATATCAGTGTTAATTCCTGGCCACCAATAGTGAGTCGATATTCGCTGATTAGTGGCGTTTTGTCCCATACGTCCGCTAAAGGGAAGAGAGTGTCCCATTTCTAAGATTTGGGCTCTGTACTGCGTCGGTACTAGGAGCTGGTTATGACCTTGTTCAGGGCTGCCCGTTCTACGATACAATACGCCATCCTTAGAAAAGATGTCTCCGTTGTCTGGTGTCCTTGGCCGTGGGCAGTTTTCTAAAGCAGGGTTCCAAGGTAGGGTCCTTTTGTTGCGCCTCTTTAAGTTCCTTAGGTAACAAATTAGGCGCAGGCTCCCGTTCCTTCTTGGTTTGCCCTCTTTTGGTTACTGCTGCCACAATCGGCTCTTTCGGTCTCCCAACAAACACATATCTACACCCAAGTATTACTGGGTAGATAGGATCATCCATAATAGCCGCTGTGATAACACCTCGGACGAAATCAGAGTGTATCTCCACCAATGCAATGGGAAGCGTCATGGATGCATCACTCTTGAAAACTCCACATAATTTGACGGTGTCTTCTGTCTCTTGACCAGGTTTGACCAAATGCCTTGACAATACAGTCAAAAGATAATCCTGTGTCAAAAAGACAAGATGTTGAAGTCCCGTTCAAAATAACAGTTCGTCGCGTTGATGGCCTCTCACCCTCAGGTTGAGAATCACTGACACTAATTCTCCGTTGCGAGTCTGTTAACAAGCAACCGATTCTATTCATCCCGGTGTGCTTGCTCTGATCCGATGTCCCTTGTGCAGGGGTCTTTCCCTTGTCTTGATCTTTTTGGCGGCTGTGCCATGAAGGCCGGTCGGGCTGATCAGAATTCTTGTTGGTGGGATATCTATTTTTAAAGAATTTTGATTTTTCCTGGGGAGGGTTCTGAGGTAAAGTTTCTCGTTGATTATGGTGCTGGGAAGAATGGGAAGACGGCTCTGGATTATGTGTCCGAAAAATGTTCATCTTTCGGCTTGCGTTTTGTGCTGGGAAGCTCGGCCAAAGCGTTCACTTAACGTTCAGACTTACTAAGAATGTCCTCCAACTTTACTACGCTTTGTTCAGCCAGAAATCTACGGATTTCGTTTGACAACGTGGATTTTATTTGTTCTGTAAGAACAAATTCCTGGAGTCCTTCAAAAGTGAGAGGGAGGTTGGAAAGTTCCATGCTCTTTGTCAAATATCATGTCAAGCGTGAAGAGAACTGATGGAATGTCTCCGTGCCTTCTTTTCTGCTGTTTCTGAACAGGTGCAAACATTTGCGAGCGTTCATCTCGAACCGCTCCAGTAAAGCCTTCTTTAGTATGTCGTAATTGCCTTGATGGCTGCTTCCCAGTTTTCGTAGACGTCATAAGCACTACCTTTCAGAGCCTGTGAAAGTTTTAGACACCATCGGGAACTCTCTAACCCATATAGTGTCGCCATCCTCTCAAATTTCTCGAGAAACGAGTCAATTTTCTCGTTAGGGCTAGGGAAGGATTCTAGGGCGAAAGACATAGCTACGAGTTGAGGATATTGCGTACTGGATTGATCAGCTACCAGTGACTGAGGTGGCGACTCTCCATTGCTAGAGGAAGACATAGCACCCCGACTTTGGACCTCTAGGGCCTTAAGCACCAATTCATGATGTTTCTCCTTCTCTCTTTCCTCATGCTGTCTCTCCTTCTCTCTTTCCTTATGTTTTGCCCTGCGAGCTTCCATCTCTGCCTCAATTTTCCTCGGATCCAATTGAGATTGACGCTCTTCCACTTCTTTCCTGTCCGCTCTATCTTGTGCTTCCTTCTTCTCCGCTCTCTCTTCCTTCTCCCTAGCTTCTGCTACTTTCTTCTCCGCGTCATATCTGTCAAGTTCTTCTTTGACAAACGCGGTCACTTCTTCTCCTTGCAATCCTGTATCCTTTGCTTCTTCTCTTATCATGGCTCTAAGTTCAGCTCTCTCAGCCATGGCTAATAACTGAATGCCGTTAACTCGAGAAAGAAAGAAGAAAAAAAGGAGAGAAAAACTCTATCCTTAACCATATTTACGAGAAAAAACAACAAGCAAACAAAAATATTTATTATTTCACTGAGGTACCTCCTGTCCCGTTATCAGTTATCTAATCTATCGCTGTTATTACCTGGCACAAGGCACCTAATACAGACGACTAAGCCAAATAAATGGTAGACCAGTCTAACAGTGGAAAAGCTACTTTTACTATCGGTGGATAAAAACTTGTATTACAAAAATGAAGGAGAAAAAAAATAATTTAATATTTTCCCTTATTTTATAATCCACCAAAACTCACCCACTCTAGAAGTCAGTTAAGAGTAAGGGACGTTATTAATAAGACGTAAAGTCAGAAATCGGTCCTTAGCTTAGCTCAAACTCTGCTGTTTCTTTAAAAGAACCCTCCTGATTGTTAAACAATCACACGTACTAGCGGCTTTAAACAAAATTACTATATATCTCATATATCTGACAAAGATTATCCTCAGAACAATTTGCACGTAACTCTATGATGCTGTGGAAAGAAAAACAGTCCTATATGTGTGTGGTCAAACACCCAGATACTAAGATCGCTGTCTAGGGGTAATTATTTGTATACCCTAACTCACAAGACAAACTCACAAACACACTCTATCTAGATGAAAATTCAGATTACATATAAGACTTAGATATTTATCTAGACTCAGACTATAGTTCAGTCTGGCGATGAGCGACGATTAGGTCGTATAGTCTCCTGAACTAGATTCAAATCCTACGGACGTGCCCACATTAATGTCGTGTATGATTTATCAGATAGGTAATAGATGTTTATAGCCCTGTCTGAACAGATGTGATAGTGATGACAATGTGAAAGTAAGGGGTAAGATTTAGTTGTATCACGAGGTGATCGTGTAAGAGAAAGGACAGTCTCTGGATAGAATAATTAATCTAATCCAACCTATCTGGACGACGATATTTAAATCAGACGCACTTTCTCTCCTTGTACGAAAATACAAGTTACATTACACTCAAATGCACACGATTCTGTGACAAATACGCACGAACGTGAAAACAAACTATGAATAACATATAATGAATAGGGTTGACCGACATGATAACTAAAGGTTTAATAAAGTTTATTATCAAAATAGAAAATCACAACATAAATCATATGCATCAAGAGATCATGGTTTACAGACAAAATATGAAAATTAATCAAATAGGTTCTGCCCTCTGGTAAAGGAAATGAAAGGACGATCCCAACAGAGGTTAATTAACCCTAAAGATCAAAAGGTTAACAATAAGTTATGAAATAGTCAGTATGGGAAAAGAATAGGTTCCTAATGTAAACTATCCCGTGACTAATCAGATTATTGAGATAAAAAAAAAGAAAGAAGAAACCATATAAGTATATGATGTTAACAAAAGACATAAGTTTCTTTCTCTGTTCATTCAATTCACATACACGCAGTGGCCACTTTCAGATGCACTTACTGTTAAGACGATCTTTCGAGGGGTGTGTGTTTATTTATATTTTTCGTGCTTATTCCTGCCTTTTGCGTTTGCATGACTGTTTGTTTGTATCCCATATAGAAAGGAATGTGATGTCCAGGGTTCTCTCTTTATGTGCCTGGCGAATAAACATTAATTCTTAGTATTAACTTACTTTGTGCACACATCTCTTTCTCCAATGAAAGTAATAATAACTGAATGACGGTTTGTAACTTTATTACACATGACGACGAACTTCACATTAGACCCATTGATGTGGTCAGGCAATAAGAACATAATCCAGATTAATAATAATAATAAAAGTCACTCATTTTCATGAACAATTATGAATGTTAAATATGCCATACATTAGAATACTTCCATGTAAAACAGGAATATACATTAGGGTTATCCACACATGCCCACACACACATCTGTGCCGCCTAACGGCTGGACACTCAATGCCCGCTTCGCGCTGCTAAACTCTCTCTCGTTTTTTTACCTGCCTTGTTAGCAAAACTTCCCCAGCCAGTCTCATCACGTGACATAGAGTGGCTATTTGGGTGAAGTGGCAAAGTGCCAAACTCGGTGCTAAAACTAATGCATTTTCTACTCCCAACATTGCCCCCCTGTTCCCGAGCGGAAACCAAGGGTTTTCGCTTGAGAACAGTGGATAGTTAGCCCAAGAACTATTAATCTATTAGAAAAGAAGAATCCTACTGTTCAGAATAATATATATGAAGTATTAATTGTAGTGCAAAATGACATGAAAACAGATATATGTAAACAGTGTAGACAAAATATAATCCAATGTTTCAAAATTGCAATTAAAGTCATAACATGAATGTTTCAATAGTATATCACCTGAAAAACAAAACAAGATCAGACAATGTCAACATCTGGCACAAACAATTTCACTTTCCAGTTACATTCCTTGACAATAAGTCTGCCAGAAAGTTTTCTGATCCCTTGATGGGGATAATTGTATATCTATATTCTTGGATAAGCAAGAACCATCTGTGTAATCTACTGTTTGTCGTAGTTTTTTGATTTAGGGATGTTAGTGGACGGTGATCCGTCTGGAGGTAGAAGTGTGCGCCAAGTAAATAGCGTGATAACTTGCCCATACACCAAATGATGGACAAGAGTTCTCTTTCACTGGTGGAATACCGAGTTTCTGCTGATAGCAACTTTCTGCTTACATACAAGCATGGATGTGGAGTATCATTGAACCATTGCAACAGGCAACCACCAATGCCAGTCTGAGAAGCATCAGTCCTCAGAAGAAATGGCATAGTGATATTAGGTAACATCAAAATAGGTGCCTTGGAAAATACAGTTTTAATTTTGTTCAAAGCTCCACTGCAAGTATCGGACCAAACAATTTTATTAGGAGCTCCCTTTTTAGTCAAAGATGACAGGACAGAAGAAATAGATGAAAAGTTCGGAATGAACTTGTGATAGAAGTTAATGAGTCCTAACATGCTCCTAACCTGTTTCTTTGTCCGAGGGATATCTAATTCTAATATGCGTTTGACAGTGTGCTCATCAGGGTATAACATGTGGTTACCAACACGGTGACCAAGAAATGAAATTTCTCGACAACCAATCTGAACCTTTGAAGGTCTAACTGTCAAACCATGCTTTCTGAGTAGCATTAATAAAGATTTTAATCCTGTGATATGTTCTTGCCAAGAACTATGGAATAAACAGATGTCGTCTATGTATGTGATGACATCAGATCTATCTCCTAAGAGTCTCCGCATCATGCGCACAAAAGTCGCGGGAGCATTGACAAGGCCAAAAGACATATAGTTCCATTGGAATAAACCATATGGAGTCATAAATGCAGTTAGAGGTTTGGCTTTATCAGTTAAAGGGATCTGCCAATATCCCTTGGATAGATCTAGTTTGCTAAAGTATGTAGCCTGGGATAGTTGTGATAAGAGATCCTCCAAAACTGGCATGGGCTCGGCATCTGTGAGAGTGACACTGTTAAGACGTCTAAAATCAATGCAGATGCGAAGAGATTTGTCCTTCTTTCTAACTAGAACCATAGGAAAAGAATAGGATGATTCAGAAGGAGAAATGATGCCCATGCGTAGCATATCCTTAAGTTCACTATCCACCTGAGATCTGTAGTGTAAGGGTATAGTATACGGTCTGAGTTTGATAGGGTGATCATCAGTCAATGTAATATCATGAGAGATAACATCAGTGCGACCTGGAAGTTCAGTCAGCACATCAGTGAAAGATTCTAAAACAGCAAGAGCCTGTTCTCGATAACTAGAATCTAAATCAACTGATACAGTTACATCTCTCCAAGATTCGGAAGATGTTAAAGGCAGCAGAGGAAAATTAAAAGAAATATCGCTCGCTGTAGAATCATCAGATTCCACAACAGCTGACAAAGTCTGTCGAACTGGTTCATCAGAAATACTGTCTAAGATAGGTTCTAACTCTGCAGGGCGCTCCACATACAATTTTAACATATTAATGTGAAATGTTTTAACTTTGCCCCTTATGTCAATGGCATAATCTACATCAGTTTTCTTCTCAACCACCTTAAAAGGGCCCTGCCAGGAAATTAGCAGTTTATTTTCCTTGGTTGGAAGAAGTAGCCATACTTGTTCTCCTGGTAGGAACGAACGTAATTTTCGAGATTGGTTGCAGCGCACTCTCGACCTCTGTGAAGCATTACGTATCATACCTGATGCATAAGTACATGCATCTACAAGGCGTTGTCTGAGATTAATGACCAGTTCATAGCTGGTGCGGACAGTAACATCCTCCACTGATCCCAACAACAAATCTTTGAGTATGTGCATAGGACCTCTAGGGTTGGCACCATACACCAACTCAAATGGCGAAAAGCCAGTGCTCTCATGGGGCACTTCTCTGTAAGCAAATAAGACTGCTGGTAACATTCGGTCCCAGTCACGAGGACATGTCTCGGTGACTTTGCCTAACATCTGCTTCAACGAGCCATTGAAACGCTCGCAAACGCCATTGCTTTCCGCATGGTATGGGCTTGTGAACAAATGCTTAATTGCTAACATGTTCTCAATATCTTTCATCATTTGAGACATAAATTGAGTACCACGATCTGATAAGATTTCATCAGGAAATCCTATGCGACAAAAAATAACAAATAAAGCATCAGAGACAGCTGCAGAGGTGATAGTCTTCAATGGTATGGCCTCCGGCCAACATGTACATAAGTCTATACACGTTAGGATATATCGATATCCTCTATCTGACATGACTGACATAGGACCAACTATGTCAATTGCAATCTTGGTGAAAGGCCGTAATGGCACATCAGTGACTTGTAAGGGTGCAGCGTGGTGCTTGCCCCTACGTGCTACCTTTTGACAAGTTGTACATGACCTGCAGTATAGCTTTACATCTTTGTTAACACAGGGCCAAAAAAATTTGAGGTGATACGAAACAGAGTACGCTTAATCCCCATATGACCAGCTAAAAGCGAGTCATGGGCAGTATTCAATACAATAGGTCTGTGGTGAAGTGGGATGTTATAAATATTTATAGGGGACTTAGTGTACTGACTGAGATCAGCTGTGAAGGTATCTATATCTAATAAGAGTAGTGTATTATAGATAACCTTACTTGCTGCCACATATATATATATATCTCAGTCAGAATTATTCTGGAATAGTGTGATGACTACGTTGTATGTCTAGGGTATGTGTATGATGAAGTGTAAGTCATAACAACAACAGACAGATAAACAATTTAATTTATTCCACCACACTTGACAACACTGTGACACTCACATACATAAAACACTCTACAAGGATATCTTAAAGGAGTCACTGATAACTTTTCAAATAACAATATGTATTCATTTCTGTCATGAATGAATATGTGTCCTGATTCAAATACAAAGGGAACCAGGAATCACAATCAATTTTAATTACAAGTTATATGTACAGAATTTATCAATATGAATATTGTAGTGACATATATTATTAAAAGTAGTATCCTATGTGTGTCAGTTGTGTAGTAGTAATATGAGGTAATACTGGTTTTGTTTTGTTCAAGCTCTGTTGGTATTTGTCATCATGACTTCAATAGTTTTGTCTTTATTGGAACTAGTATTGGAGATGTTCTCAGTTCCTGATATTAAAACAATTTACTTCCCCTCTTAAGTTTATGTTACAATGTTATTTTAAGATGGGGGTACATAATTTTGAGCTCAGCTGGCCACATCAGCTTATCTTGCGTGATGGCGGCAGGAAAGGACTCCTCTGCTCGATTTCTCCCCTGTGCTCTGGAGACACCTCACTGATAGCTAAATGGACCAAGGAGTATGCTGTCCGACTCTGGATTCAGCAAAGCTCTGACCAGGTGCTGCTCAATACCATCAAGACCACGGTCCCACAATTCATGGAAACAAACACAGATACGTTGATTAGCAATGAATTCTGGCACAAATACTGGCACAAATTCCCATCTGCTTATGTTCCAGGCTTTTATTTAGCAAAAATATGAGCTGGCTTCAACGCACTGTTGCTTTATCAAGCTTATTTGAACTAGTGGTCTCGAACTAACGCTCCTAAGTGAGTATATCAGCGAGTCTGGCCAATGGAGCCACGTTTCGACAAGTGTTTGAAAAAATTTTAACTTCCTACGTCTCCCCTAACAACCAAGGATAGCATTTATAGCCCGACTAATCGTGTTTAGCCTTACATATCATTCCAGCCAATCAGTTCAAATGTAACTTGTGGCCCATTTCCCGTACAATGGTGGTGCACAAAAATCTACCACTGAGCGATTCTGATTTTGGGTGTTGTCTGACAGCACTATCATTTTATTTTGGCTATAACTTGTTAATTCCTAGAATATTTGCATAACGTTGTACATATTCTTTGTCAGCAAACCCTAAGGAACCCAAATATATATATTTAATAGAGCCAAAATGCTGCGTTCAAAATATGCAATTCCTTCTACCTCCTGTTTCGAAGATGTGCTGTCTGGGTACTGTAATGTTTTCAAACGTAAACCCATCTATTGTCATCTTTCTAATAAGAGTTTTTCAGGATTTAAAAACCTAACTCTGGGAAGGTTAGTGTTTTTATCACTGTCCGTCCGAAAAAGTTAGTGCATGTGGCCTTACACGCGTGATAGTAGTAATTGTGTATCGCGCGACGCGTGTTTTGTGTTGCATGTGTTCGGCTTTATGCCTCTCCCTTCTCTCTATCCTTTAGTCCATCTGTCTTTAGTTACGCCGTGTATAAAATGGAATGAATGAAATATTAAAATTAGGTCATTGATCAGCTTGGTATCTCAATGTTTTTCCAAGAAATACAGCACACGTTTCATTGAAGAAAGCGGGTAATAATATAGTAGGCTTTTACTATCAACGTGAAAGCGTTACAATTTGCAGACGAAGCATAAAACAAAGGGGATTTTCGAGTACATTCTTGGTGACAGCACTGTTATTTTACCATTGCTCTTTTCTTTATTAGAATTTATTTGTTAGGCTTTATATTTACCTGATAATTTATATATGTGGATTAGAATATTTCACGACACCTCCCCTCTTAAAACAGACATCCCATGTCAGTCCTTTATTCTATATACACATAGATAAATGTAAGTCAACTTGACTTTGCTCTGCTGTGGTGCTATCATGGTTTTATGTAGTTGGGTCCATTCAGAGTAGGCACTACTCATGAAATCTGCCTCAGATTTCTACAACCAATAATATATTTCGGTTATGTTACTGAACAGCCGCAAGTGTGAGTGCTTGTCTTAATGCTGCTTCGCAACCCGTATTCACCATTTCTCTTCTCTGAGTGTGCGCAATGACATGTCCAGAGAACATTATATTTCCCTCAAAATGTACGTTATGAGGAGATAACATATACCTGGTGATAGCAGAGTTTTCGTAGTGGATCCCATAATCTTCTTATTATCCTGTATGAAACATTCGGAATATCCTCAATCAAAGAGGCAACTCAGGGATTCATTACGTTCCTCCGAAATGTTTACATCCAACAATTTTCTCAGCATTCTAGAGAAGACACTAGGCGCATTCTTCAATCGAAATGGCAATCTATTAAACTCATAGTGTCCTTCTGAGGTACTAAAGGCTAGGTATGGTCTAACCTCAGGCTTTACTGGAATCTGATAATATCCTTTACTCAGATCCACTTTTGAGAAATATTTAGCTTTATTTAACTGGCAAACAGCTGATTTGTATCCGGCAATGGATCCACCTGTCCTTCTGTAATAGCATTCAGTCTCCTGTAATCTATACAGAGTCTATGTTCTCCAGAGGGCTTCCTTAAGAATACAACACCGGAACTATATGAGGATTCACTGTGTGAAATAATTCCCTCCTTCAATAGATAGTCTATCTCTTCCTTCAAAGCTTTCTCCTTAGCAAACGGAATCGAATATGGTTTCATACAGACAGGTGTGGGGTCTATCAGTTTCATATCATATTCCAATTGGTTTGTATGCCCTGGTCGGTCTGTTAACACCTCTGCATGATTATTTAGAACCTGTTGCACTCTCTCTTTCTGAGTTTTCGTTAAATGTGTACTGATTTTCACCTGTGCTGCTGTCTCACAGGGGTGTAATGGATACTCAAATGATGAAAGTGGTTCCTTTTTCATCTCCATGGCGATGGACAAGGTCAACAAGTGTGTCTCCTCCTGATGTTCTCTTTCCAAATATTTCTTCAGGAGATCCACATGATAGATTTTTTCTTTCCCCTTCTTATCTATCTTATAATTTGTTCTAGACACCTTCTCTAAAACTGTATATGGACCCTGCCATCCAATTTGTAACTTATTCTGACTCCCGGGCAAAAGAAGCAGTACTTTCTCTCCCACAGCCAAATTTCTGTCTTTCGCCTTCCTGTTATAATAGGCAGCATGTTTCTTCCTGGCTTGTTTCAAATTTTCATTGGCAAGTTTCCAGCCAGTTTTTAAACGAGTGGTCAGCTCATTCACATATTGGTATGAAGATGTAATGTTTTCCTCTGCCTTTTCATCAGTCCACGTTCTTAACAAAGCTACATATGGACCTTTAATTTTGTGGACCTATTTGTCCATGCACCGGTATGGTCTCTTCCACTCGAAGCTTTATAGTGATGATTTTTCCTCCCAGAATTATCATGCATAAAACGACCGCTACCAATTCTTTTCCTGGGGCTTTCTCCCCACTTAAAATTCTTGATGAGAGATTTCCTCTCTACATCCTCTTCCTCAGTTTGTTTAAGTCCGACTGAGGGATTTTCGGCTTATCCTGGGGTAAGACATCTTTTTGCACTCTCCGCATAGTGGCCATTGTAAAACAGTTAAGTGAAGCTTGTCCGTGAAAAGGGGCTTCCCATTCCATTTGGTCCACTTTATCAAATCTATTTTTCTTTTTATTATCAGGCCTAATTTTGCCCCGTGGCGTGTCCAGGTCCTGATCCATGTTCCCACTTGTGGGTGTTCCCTCATGTGCTATGCTACACCTTTCTACAAAATTCTCAATGTCCCATCTTGCTTTGGGCCAATAATAATTGTGAGCCACCTTTTGAATGATGGTACCTATCTTCTCATGGTCCCCATCTGGTTTCACATGTAGGCTCCTTATTAAGTCTGCCCTATATCTTTTAGGAAGTACCAGCTGTCCCTGACCTTTGGATCTAGCTCCAGTCTTCCTATACATCAACTTGTTTTTCATGTAAAAATCTCCCTTGCCTGGAGTTGTATGACAAGTTGACAATTTTCTGAAACAAGGCTTGAGTGTTTTATCCCCAGCCTGTGCCTTCCTCATCTCTTCTGGAGTGGTATCCAACATAATATCCTCCTCCTGTCTTGAGGTCGACCTGACCTGAAGGGTTGCCATATACACAGGTTTCCTTCTGCAACGGTCAGTGTCATGATTGTCCATCTGACAATTCTTACACCACCTTTTTCCTTGGTTGAAAGATTTTCTTTCATCATATTTCCTTTCATCGAATTGTGGGAATTTATTTTTATTTTCATACCGTGGCCTATCAAATTGGTGCTTACCTTTGTTTTGATCCCTAGGATCAAATTGATTAAAGTTCTGTGGTGCCCTAAAGTTATCCACTTGTTTCTTTTTATTACCTGTTACCTCTGCTTGAACTGCTTGATACCTTTCAGCAACATTTAGCAACTCACCCAGCCTCTCTGCACCTTGTTCCATGAGAAACTTTCTCAGGTCTGGAGCCATGGACTCTATTAGTTGCTCTATAAGGACCATTTCCTTAAGATCTTGGGTTTTCCCCAGAGAAGTCCATTTCTCCAAGTATGTCTCTATTCGTGCAGAGAACTGGTGATAGGTTTCACCTGACAGTAGTTTAGCATTCCTAAATTTTTTCCTATAAAATTCTGCATTCTTTTCATATCTTAACAAAAGAGCCTGCTTTAGCATGTCATAATTTTCCTGATCACCTCTGCTCATTTTTGCAAAAACTTCATAAGCTGCCCCACGAAGTCCCTGAGATAACTTTAAGCTCCACCTTTCTCTCTCTAACCCATACGTGGTAGCTAATAGTTCGTACCTATTTAGATAGCTCTCTATATCATCGTCTTTCTCAACAAAATGATCTAAATGGAAATTCATAGCTGAGGTTGAGGCTCCTTGGCTAGCAGTGGCATCAGAGGCAAAGGGACTGGCACCATTTTCAGGAGCATGGCCCTGAAACTCAAACTCCCTTAGTCGTAACTCATGTTCCCTTTGTAATCTTTTATCTTCTGCTTCCCTTTCTGCAGCTAATTTCTTCTCTTCCCTTTCTGCAGTCAATCTTCTTTCTTCTGCTTCCCTTTCTGCAGCTAATTTCTTCTCTTCCCTTTCTGCAGCCAATCTTCTTTCTTCTGCTTCCCTTTCTGCAGCTAATTTCTTCTCTTCCCTTTCTGCAGCCAATCTTCTTTCTTCTGCTTCCCTTTCTGCAGCCAATCTTTTGTCTTCTCTTTCTGCTTCCAATTTCTTAGCCTCAGCCTCAATCTGCAACCTCTTAGTCTCAGCCTCAGCCTCAAATTGTAACTTCTTAATTTCCCTTTCAGCCTCTAACTTTCTTTCGGCTTCAAACCTTCTTTCTTCGCGTTCAATAAATTTGTCACATTCCGTAGTGACATAGGCAACCATAACTTGCCCATCTAATCCTAACTCTTTTGCAGTCTGAACAGCAGCAGATCGAAATTTGGCCAGGTCCGCCATTGTCTATCAGGTAAATTTATACAATGTCTAACCACCAATTCAATCTCTACATATATATCTAATGGACAACACAGGCACCGTGAGCTCAACCTTATTTAATTCCACCCAAGGATACCTTTTAATTCTTATATTCCCTGAAGTGAATTACCCCCAATATTTTTAATAGGGAAAGATTCAAAATCCCAAGAGCGAGACCCCAATATATGTGGTGAAGGGGGATGTTATAAATATTTATAGGGGACTTAGTGTACTGACTGAGATCAGCTGTGAAGGTATCTATATCTAATAAGAGTAGTGTATTATAGATAACCTTACTTGCTGCCACATATATATATATCTCAGTCAGAATTATTCTGGAATAGTGTGATGACTACGTTGTATGTCTAGGGTATGTGTATGATGAAGTGTAAGTCATAACAACAACAGACAGATAAACAATTTAATTTATTCCACCACACTTGACAACACTGTGACACTCACATACATAAAACACTCTACAAGGATATCTTAAAGGAGTCACTGATAACTTTTCAAATAACAATATGTATTCATTTCTGTCATGAATGAATATGTGTCCTGATTCAAATACAAAGGGAACCAGGAATCACAATCAATTTTAATTACAAGTTATATGTACAGAATTTATCAATATGAATATTGTAGTGACATATATTATTAAAAGTATCCTATGTGTGTCAGTTGTGTAGTAGTAATATGAGGTAATACTGGTTTTGTTTTGTTCAAGCTCTGTTGGTATTTGTCATCATGACTTCAATAGTTTTGTCTTTATTGGAACTAGTATTGGAGATGTTCTCAGTTCCTGATATTAAAACAATTTACTTCCCCTCTTAAGTTTATGTTACAATGTTATTTTAAGATGGGGGTACATAATTTTGAGCTCAGCTGGCCACATCAGCTTATCTTGCGTGATGGCGGCAGGAAAGGACTCCTCTGCTCGATTTCTCCCCTGTGCTCTGGAGACACCTCACTGATAGCTAAATGGACCAAGGAGTATGCTGTCCGACTCTGGATTCAGCAAAGCTCTGACCAGGTGCTGCTCAATACCATCAAGACCACGGTCCCACAATTCATGGAAACAAACACAGATACGTTGATTAGCAATGAATTCTGGCACAAATACTGGCACAAATTCCCATCTGCTTATGTTCCAGGCTTTTATTTAGCAAAAATATGAGCTGGCTTCAACGCACTGTTGCTTTATCAAGCTTATTTGAACTAGTGGTCTCGAACTAACGCTCCTAAGTGAGTATATCAGCGAGTCTGGCCAATGGAGCCACGTTTCGACAAGTGTTTGAAAAAATTTTAACTTCCTACGTCTCCCCTAACAACCAAGGATAGCATTTATAGCCCGACTAATCGTGTTTAGCCTTACATATCATTCCAGCCAATCAGTTCAAATGTAACTTGTGGCCCATTTCCCGTACAATGGTGGTGCACAAAAATCTACCACTGAGCGATTCTGATTTTGGGTGTTGTCTGACAGCACTATCATTTTATTTTGGCTATAACTTGTTAATTCCTAGAATATTTGCATAACGTTGTACATATTCTTTGTCAGCAAACCCTAAGGAACCCAAATATATATATTTAATAGAGCAAAATGCTGCGTTCAAAATATGCAATTCCTTCTACCTCCTGTTTCGAAGATGTGCTGTCTGGGTACTGTAATGTTTTCAAACGTAAACCCATCTATTGTCATCTTTCTAATAAGAGTTTTTCAGGATTTAAAAACCTAACTCTGGGAAGGTTAGTGTTTTTATCACTGTCCGTCCGAAAAAGTTAGTGCATGTGGCCTTACACGCGTGATAGTAGTAATTGTGTATCGCGCGACGCGTGTTTTGTGTTGCATGTGTTCGGCTTTATGCCTCTCCCTTCTCTCTATCCTTTAGTCCATCTGTCTTTAGTTACGCCGTGTATAAAATGGAATGAATGAAATATTTAAATTAGGTCATTGATCAGCTTGGTATCTCAATGTTTTTCATTGAAGAAAGCGGGTAATAATATAGTAGGCTTTTACTATCAACGTGAAAGCGTTACAATTTGCAGACGAAGCATAAAACAAAGGGGATTTTCGAGTACATTCTTTGTGACAGCACTGTTATTTTACCATTGCTCTTTTCTTTATTAGAATTTATTTGTTAGGCTTTATATTTACCTGATAATTTATATATGTGGATTAGAATATTTCACGACACCTCCCCTCTTAAAACAGACATCCCATGTCAGTCCTTTATTCTATATACACATAGATAAATGTAAGTCAACTTGACTTTACTCTGCTGTGGTGCTATCATGGTTTTATGTAGTTGGGTCCATTCAGAGTAGGCACTACTCATGAAATCTGCCTCAGATTTCTACAACCAATAATATATTTCGGTTATGTTACTGAACAGCCGCAAGTGTGAGTGCTTGTCTTAATGCTGCTTCGCAACCCGTATTCACCATTTCTCTTCTCTGAGTCTGCGCAATGACATGTCCAGAGAACATTATATTTCCCTCAAAATGTACGTTATGAGGAGATAACATATACCTGGTGATAGCAGAGTTTTCGTAGTGGATCCCATAATCTTCTTATTATCCTGTATGAAACATTCGGAATATCCTCAATCAAAGAGGCAACTCAGGGATTCATTACGTTCCTCCGAAATGTTTACATCCAACAATTTTCTCATCATTCTAGAGAAGACACTAGGCGCATTCTTCAATCAAATGGCAATCTATTAAACTCATAGTGTCCTTCTGAGGTACTAAAGGCTAGGTATGGTCTAACCTCAGGCTTTACTGGAATCTGATAGTATCCTTTACTCAGATCCACTTTTGAGAAATATTTAGCTTTATTTAGTCTGGCAAACAGCTGATTTGTATCCGGCAATGGATCCACCTGTCCTTCTGTAATAGCATTCAGTCTCCTGTAATCTATACAGAGTCTATGTTCTCCAGAGGGCTTCCTTAAGAATACAACACCGGAACTATATGAGGATTCACTGTGTGAAATAATTCCCTCCTTCAATAGATAGTCTATCTCTTCCTTCAAAGCTTTCTCCTTAGCAAACGGAATCGAATATGGTTTCATACAGACAGGTGTGGGGTCTATCAGTTTCATATCATATTCCAATAGGTTTGTATGCCCTGGTCGGTCTGTTAACACCTCTGCATGATTATTTAGAACCTGTTGCACTCTCTCTTTCTGAGTTTTCGTTAAATGTGTACTGATTTTCACCTGTGCTGCTGTCTCACAGGGGTGTAATGGATACTCAAATGATGAAAGTGGTTCCTTTTTCATCTCCATGGCGATGGACAAGGTCAACAAGTGTGTCTCCTCCTGATGTTCTCTTTCCAAATATTTCTTCAGGAGATTCACATGATAGATTTTTTCTTTCCCCTTCTTATCTATCTTATAATTTGTTCTAGACACCTTCTCTAAAACTGTATATGGACCCTGCCATCCAATTTGTAACTTATTCTGACTCCCGGGCAAAAGAAGCAGTACTTTCTCTCCCACAGCCAAATTTCTGTCTTTCGCCTTCCTGTTATAATAGGCAGCATGTTTCTTCCTGGCTTGTTTCAAATTTTCATTGGCAAGTTTCCAGCCAGTTTTTAAACGAGTGGTCAGCTCATTCACATATTGGTATGAAGATGTAATGTTTTCCTCTGCCTTTTCATCAGTCCACGTTCTTAACAAAGCTACATATGGACCTTTAATTTTGTGGACCTATTTGTCCATGCACCGGTATGGTCTCTTCCACTCGAAGCTTTATAGTGATGATTTTTCCTCCCAGAATTATCATGCACAAAACGACCGCTACCAATTCTTTTCCTGGGGCTTTCTCCCCACTTAAAATTCTTGATGAGAGATTTCCTCTCTACATCCTCTTCCTCCAGTTTGTTTAAGTCCGATTGAGGGATTTTCGGCTTATCCTGGGGTAAGACATCTTTTTGCACTCTCCGCATAGTGGCCATTGTAAAACAGTTAAGTGAAGCTTGTCCGTGAAAAGGGGCTTCCCATTCCATTTGGTCCACTTTATCAAATCTATTTTTCTTTTTATTATCAGGCCTAATTTTGCCCCGTGGCGTGTCCAGGTCCTGATCCATGTTCCCACTTGTGGGTGTTCCCTCATGTGCTATGCTACACCTTTCTACAAAATTCTCAATGTCCCATCTTGCTTTGGGCCAATAATAATTGTGAGCCACCTTTTGAATGATGGTACCTATCTTCTCATGGTCCCCATCTGGTTTCACATGTAGGCTCCTTATTAAGTCTGCCCTATATCTTTTAGGAAGTACCAGCTGTCCCTGACCTTTGGATCTAGCTCCAGTCTTCCTATACATCAACTTGTTTTTCATGTAAAAATCTCCCTTGCCTGGAGTTGTATGACAAGTTGACAATTTTCTGAAACAAGGCTTGAGTGTTTTATCCCCAGCCTGTGCCTTCCTCATCTCTTCTGGAGTGGTATCCAACATAATATCCTCCTCCTGTCTTGAGGTCGACCTGACCTGAAGGGTTGCCATATACACAGGTTTCCTTCTGCAACGGTCAGTGTCATGATTGTCCATCTGACAATTTTTACACCACCTTTTTCCTTGGTTGAAAGATTTTCTTTCATCATATTTCCTTTCATCGAATTGTGGGAATTTATTTTTATTTTCATACCGTGGCCTATCAAATTGGTGCTTACCTTTGTTTTGATCCCTAGGATCAAATTGATTAAAGTTCTGTGGTGCCCTAAAGTTATCCACTTGTTTCTTTTTATTACCTGTTACCTCTGCTTGAACTGCTTGATACCTTTCAGCAACATTTAGCAACTCACCCAGCCTCTCTGCACCTTGTTCCATGAGAAACTTTCTCAGGTCTGGAGCCATGGACTCTCTTAGTTGCTCTATAAGGACCATTTCCTTAAGATCTTGGGTTTTCCCCAGAGAAGTCCATTTCTCCAAGTATGTCTCTATTCGTGCAGAGAACTGGTGATAGGTTTCACCTGACAGTAGTTTAGCATTCCTAAATTTTTTCCTATAAAATTCTGCATTCTTTTCATATCTTAACAAAAGAGCCTGCTTTAGCATGTCATAATTTTCCTGATCACCTCTGCTCATTTTTGCAAAAACTTCATAAGCTGCCCCACGAAGTCCTTGAGATAACTTTAAGCTCCACCTTTCTCTCTCTAACCCATACGTGGTAGCTAATAGTTCGTACCTATTTAGATAGCTCTCTCTATATCATCGTCTTTCTCAACAAAATGATCTAAATGAAAATTCATAGCTGAGGTTGAGGCTCCTTGGCTAGCAGTGGCATCAGAGGCAAAGGGACTGGCACCATTTTCAGGAGCATGGCCTTGAAACTCAAACTCCCTTAGTCGTAACTCATGTTCCCTTTGTAATCTTTTATCTTCTGCTTCCCTTTCTGCAGCTAATTTCTTCTCTTCCCTTTCTGCAGTCAATCTTCTTTCTGCTGCTTCCCTTTCTGCAGCTAATTTCTTCTCTTCCCTTTCTGCAGCCAATCTTCTTTCTTCTGCTTCCCTTTCTGCAGCTAATTTCTTCTCTTCCCTTTCTGCAGCCAATCTTCTTTCTTCTGCTTCCCTTTCTGCAGCCAATCTTTTGTCTTCTCTTTCTGCTTCCAATTTCTTAGCCTCAGCCTCAATCTGCAACCTCTTAGTCTCAGCCTCAGCCTCAAATTGTAACTTCTTAATTTCCCTTTCAGCCTCTAACTTTCTTTCGGCTTCAAACCTTCTTTCTTCGCGTTCAATAAATTTGTCACATTCCGTAGTGACATAGGCAACCATAACTTGCCCATCTAATCCTAACTCTTTTGCAGTCTGAACAGCAGCAGATCGAAATTTGGCCAGGTCCGCCATTGTCTATCAGGTAAATTTATACAATGTCTAACCAACAATTCAATCTCTACATATATATCTAATGGACAACACAGGCACCGTGAGCTCAACCTTATTTAATTCCACCCAAGGATACCTTTTAATTCTTATATTCCCTGAAGTGAATTACCCCCAATATTTTTAATAGGGAAAGATTCAAAATCCCAAGAGCGAGACCCCAATATATGTGGTGAAGTGGGATGTTATAAATATTTATAGGGGACTTAGTGTACTGACTGAGATCAGCTGTGAAGGTATCTATATCTAATAAGAGTAGTGTATTATCTTTTCAAATAACAATATGTATTCATTTCTGTCATGAATGAATATGTGTCCTGATTCAAATACAAAGGGAACCAGGAATCACAATCAATTTTAATTACAAGTTATATGTACAGAATTTATCAATATGAATATTGTAGTGACATATATTATTAAAAGTATCCTATGTGTGTCAGTTGTGTAGTAGTAATATGAGGTAATACTGGTTTTGTTTTGTTCAAGCTCTGTTGGTATTTGTCATCATGACTTCAATAGTTTTGTCTTTATTGGAACTAGTATTGGAGATGTTCTCAGTTCCTGATATTAAAACAATTTACTTCCCCTCTTAAGTTTATGTTACAATGTTATTTTAAGATGGGGGTACATAATTTTGAGCTCAGCTGGCCACATCAGCTTATCTTGCGTGATGGCGGCAGGAAAGGACTCCTCTGCTCGATTTCTCCCCTGTGCTCTGGAGACACCTCACTGATAGCTAAATGGACCAAAGAGTATGCTGTCCGACTCTGGATTCAGCAAAGCTCTGACCAGGTGCTGCTCAATACCATCAAGACCACGGTCCCACAATTCATGGAAACAAACACAGATACGTTGATTAGCAATGAATTCTGGCACAAATACTGGCACAAATTCCCATCTGCTTATGTTCCAGGCTTTTATTTAGCAAAAATATGAGCTGGCTTCAACGCACTGTTGCTTTATCAAGCTTATTTGAACTAGTGGTCTCGAACTAACGCTCCTAAGTGAGTATATCAGCGAGTCTGGCCAATGGAGCCACGTTTCGACAAGTGTTTGAAAAAATTTTAACTTCCTACGTCTCCCCTAACAACCAAGGATAGCATTTATAGCCCGACTAATCGTGTTTAGCCTTACATATCATTCCAGCCAATCAGTTCAAATGTAACTTGTGGCCCATTTCCCGTACAATGGTGGTGTACAAAAATCTACCACTGAGCGATTCTGATTTTGGGTGTTGTCTGACAGCACTATCATTTTATTTTGGCTATAACTTGTTAATTCCTAGAATATTTGCATAACGTTGTACATATTCTTTGTCAGCAAACCCTAAGGAACCCAAATATATATATTTAATAGAGCCAAAATGCTGCGTTCAAAATATGCAATTCCTTCTACCTCCTGTTTCGAAGATGTGCTGTCTGGGTACTGTAATGTTTTCAAACGTAAACCCATCTATTGTCATCTTTCTAATAAGAGTTTTTCAGGATTTAAAAACCTAACTCTGGGAAGGTTAGTGTTTTTATCACTGTCCGTCCGAAAAAGTTAGTGCATGTGGCCTTACACGCGTGATAGTAGTAATTGTGTATCGCGCGACGCGTGTTTTGTGTTGCACGTGTTCGGCTTTATGCCTCTCCCTTCTCTCTATCCTTTAGTCCATCTGTCTTTAGTTACGCCGTGTATAAAATGGAATGAATGAAATATTAAAATTATGTCATTGATCAGCTTGGTATCTCAATGTTTTTCCAAGAAATACAGCACACGTTTCATTGAAGAAAGCGGGTAATAATATAGTAGGCTTTTACTATCAACGTGAAAGCGTTACAATTTGCAGACGAAGCATAAAACAAAGGGGATTTTCGAGTACATTCTTGGTGACAGCACTGTTATTTTACCATTGCTCTTTTCTTTATTAGAATTTATTTGTTAGGCTTTATATTTACCTGATAATTTATATATGTGGATTAGAATATTTCACGACAAGGTCTAAAACTCTTTGGAATAACTACCTGTCTCCTGACTAAAACATAGTTGTCAAAGCATCTAGTCAGTACTGAGTTCTTAAATTCAAACCAGTAACATGAAGTTTTTGTCTTCTTCACATACTTGCTCTCTGCTAGAGCAAACAATGGTTGCAAAGCAACATCTTCACGCTGTTTGGTCGCGAACGACTGGGGGGAAACATTATGAACATTCTGAAGAGATGCTCTCTCACTAAATGGTATAGCTGGCTCTGCCTTGGATTCAGCGGCATGCTGGGCCCTAGTGACCACAGCGTTAGCCAACATTGGGTGAGATTCAACCCATTTATGTATCTCCTCTGGGGAGCAATCCTTAATACCTGGTATATTACCAAGGATAATGTCTGATACTGGTTCATCAAGGACACATGCCCTTACCTTACCTGTAAAGAAGGGTGTGGCAATATCTATTTCTGCCACTGGGTAACACTCTATACTCCCACCAAATGTTATGCACTTCACTGTTTTACCAGTAAAGGCAGATTCATCAATTAGCGATCTACGGACTCCGACAGTGGTACAGCCAGAATCACGAAGGACACTTACATGTCTGTTATACAGAAAACCAGTATATAATGTGAGGCGTCCCACGTTCTCACAAGATGACATAGCAGGTAGAGCATGCCCGCAAATTAATCTGGGTTGTGAACCAGGTTGGAATAAAGATTTGCATCCATAATAACCATAGTCTCGCCTCTGTGGGAAGTTAGATGGTGACCTCTGCCTTGGGAAGTTATATTTTCCTCGGTAGTTGGATCTATAACTTTGCCTTACTCTGCTGTCCACACTCTGTGATCGAGGTCTATGACCACCATCTCTAAAGTCATGACGAGCCACACATACTGGGAGTGCGTCCTTTATAGTTGGTTTGTGAACCTCTTTATCTGGGTGAGCTGTCATATATTGTCTCCCAAGTATCTCCATTGCCTCAAGGTCTTTCGGTTTTCTTTCTTGAAAAAATGAGGCAAGATCGGTGCTACATGCCGACAACACCTTGTCACGTAACATTAGATCAAGTAAGCCAGTGAAGGTCTTATCAATTCCGGACAATTCTATCCATCTTTTAGAATATAATTTTATTAATGAGATAAATTCTCCAAAGTCAGCTTTCCTGCTAGGCAGACAGGAATGAAATTTATCACGGAATCCTGCTTCTGTAAGCTGAAATTTACGTAGCAATGTCTCCTTGACAACATCGTAGTCTTCTCTACTACCGCTGTCCAGAGCAAAATAAGCCTGTAGAGCGTCCGCTGTTAAAAAATCGCATAATGTTGCACTCCATTGACCCTTGGGGATCTTCAACGCGCTGACCTTTAGCTCAAAACGTTGTAAGAAACTATCGATGCAGTCGATTTGTTGGTTGAAATTAGGCAATCGTATCCGGTTTGTGGTCACAGGTGTACTAGATGATGTGTTTGGAGCGTCCAACTCCACTTTTCTTAGGGCGACAGCAACATCTATATCTTTCTGAATACGCAATTTCTCTATCTCCAAATCAGTTGCTTTCTGAGCAGTTGCAGCAGCTAATCTTAATTTTTCTTTCTCAGCGTCAATCTTTAGTTTTTCTTGCTCAGCGTCAATCTTTAGTTTTCTTGCTCAAATTTTTAGTTTTTTTCTTCCTCAGCGTCAATCTTTAGTTTTTCTAGCGCAAGAGCTTGTGAAAGATCTTTTACTTTCTCTTCATGTTCTAACTGAAGACGTTTTAATTCACGTTCATTCTGTCTTTCAATTCTTGCATTATAGCTGTCAAATTGTGCAGTAGCAAATGCCTCTAGTTCAGCTCCTGATTTATTAAATTTAATCCCAATTTCTATAAAGTCCTGAAAGGAAGACATGGTTTCCTACCAGAAACTACTTTCTGTTCAAAATATAGTGATATTTATAATGATGAACAATACAAAACTCAATACCTATTTAAGTCGTACAAACCCACCAAGGACATAATTAGAATGTGTTAAATTATGGTGATATTGTTAATGAACACTGCAGTGCTCAATACATGTTATAATAAAAGAAAAAAAAATATGCAAAATTATGCCATATATATCAATGGGTCCAGACAAATGTACAATGAAAAGATGAAGGCAATGATGTCAATGACAATGATGATGATGATGGTATATTTTCAAATACAACACACACAAAAACAAATCAAAATTAACTAAAATAAGACAACAACAACAATATTCTATATTAACTCTTGCAGGCCGGAATTTTTTCATCAGTTTTGCCAGAATTATTTTTGTACCTTAAAGCAGTACCTTTATAAATTCTAAAGTTTCTGAGTTATTACACAACAAAGACACACATATTATACATCACAGTAAAGATAAATGAATGTAGAATTAGAATATGAAGGATTTTTAGTGATATTCTACATATAGTATTCAGTTATGAGTCATAACGAAAATACGGAACAAATTTCACAGAACACAAAAGTGACGTTCCCAACGTCGTTTCGGCTTCTAGGGGTTTTGCGGATGTACGCTACCAGCGTCGTTCCGGCCTTTAAGAGTTAAGATGTAAAAAAAAAAATAATAACTATTAGACACTACAAATAATTCACAAATAAAACGAAACAACCGTCACAATAACAACTAAGGAGAAGAAGGTATAGAAAGCACTATTACAACAACTGACAATGTGAGACATATATACGAAACAATAACAAAACGTGATACCTAACGCCACATCTAATTACAAATTAAATGTTCGCAATGCAAAAAAGGACTGTCAGTATGAATGCGTCAAAGCGCTAAAATTCCTTAAATGCAAACCTCACATAAACCTATAGAAGATCACCTTTCATCATACTTCCGAAGATGAATAAAAAAAATGATACCTAAAAAAAAAAATTGGCAACACTGAACATATAGAATAGAAAAAAAAATAGCAAAGATGGAGCACGCTGTGAAAGCACAAGAGGCTTTAAAGAAGCTTTTAAAATGCAGCTAAACGTATCGTAAAATGCAGACTAAAGTGTTTTGGTCTGAACACGGCGTAATTTAGTTTACACTGTCTCGCATGAATCAGGAACACTAAGCCAAAATAGAAACTATAGTTCTGAAAACTTGTTTTATAATATGTCGTCTGGTCGAACTGTTTTATTTATTTCTTAATAATAAGGTCGGTAAAGTTTCTTTTATAGATTTATAAATGTTAGTACACGTATGGTCCCTGAAAGCCTTCAATGTTTTTGGAAAAATAGGTCCTCCGTTCGTCTTTAAAATATTCCATCAACAGAAATCATGCGTGTTTGTTGACGTAAATTCCTGCTGCCGTTAAAGGTCACGGGGCGTGGCTAATTTGCCGCAGTGCGTCGAAAAGTTTCGCTTTGTACTGGAAGTTCATTTGCGCGAAGCTGGTTTCACCGCAGTTTTTTGCAAAAAGGATCGTTTGCAAGATATTTCATATACACGAAGAAAAAGTCATTGTTAAACAGCGCAGCACTTCAAAATAGCTTAAAACACGTTGCCTTAAAAGTGCATCTGAACTCCTGTTTTATGTTCACTCATATTATAGTTCAATTGATGAAAATGCATTTTAAATAAACTTGGTGCACATAATTAATTCAGGCATTAAACATCGCGAGGCACAGGCTTGGCTTCCCATCTGTTAAGACCATCTTTCGAGGGGTGTGTGTTTATTTATATTTTTCGTGCTTATTCCTGCCTTTTGCGTTTGCACGACTGTTTGTTTGTATCCCATATAGAAAGGAATGTGATGTCCAGGGTTCTCTCTTTATGTGCCTGGCGAATAAACATTAATTCTTAGTATTAACTTACTTTGTGCACACATCTCTTTCTCCAATGAAAGTAATAATAACTGAATGACGGTTTGTAACTTTATTACACATGACGACGAACTTCACATTAGACCCATTGATGTGGTCAGGCAATAAGAACATAATCCAGATTAATAATAATAATAAAAGTCACTCATTTTCATGAACAATTATGAATGTTAAATATGCCATACATTAGAGTACTTCCATGTAAAACAGGAATATACATTAGGGTTATCCACACATGCCCACACACACATCTGTGCCGCCTAACGGCTGGACACTCAATGCCCGCTTCGCGCTGCTAAACTCTCTCTCGTTTTTTTACCTGCCTTGTTAGCAAAACTTCCCCAGCCAGTCTCATCACGTGACATAGAGTGGCTATTTGGGTGAAGTGGCAAAGTGCCAAACTCGGCGTTAAAACTAATGCATTTTCTACTCCCAACACTTACCCCAGTAGTTGTCGCAGGCATTCCAAGGAAATACACTAATAAGTAATATATATAATTAGTGTCAAATTTAAGTTTGCCAAATCCAGCCCCAGACTCTCCGTAGTTGCTGACTGCAAATTTCACAGGAGTCGCTAGAGTCAGTGTTAAATTTGTGTTGGATACAATAAGTTATCTATGCCTTCTACACTTCGAGGGAGAAAATTATTCTTTTAGTGAAACCAGTCAGATAAATGTACACTTCGTGATTAAGAAGGTTCTCTAGAAGGGCTTTCATTAAGCATCTTAAGTTACGCAACCATCTGGCTTAGAAAGAAAAAAAAAACCGTAAGTGACATACAAACACAATTTCCTTAAAAAAAAAAAAGTTTCTTAGTGCTTGTTGGTTAATGGCCGAACTTTAAAAATGCTAGAACCCACTATAAATGAACTTACTCTGACTAAGTCTAAATCCCAAGGAATAAATAACAACTACCAAGTTACTTATGGATTACCGAGATAGTGAAGAAATTCCCGCTCTAAACGTAGCTGGCAAACTGCACAAGAACTCTACCATCTCACGACAGACGTTCCAGGGACTAAACACACTTAGAGACAGAAGGGGACTCATTATATACTGTAAATCGGGCCGCAGGTGTTCGAACACCTGGAAAGAAAATGAAGAAAACAATCGTAACGTCTTCCCGGGGGATTTCTCCTGGCGACGTACTATAAGAAGGTTTGCGTAACAGAGCGACTGTTCTTACGCTGCTAGGGTCACAAACTTTCCCTGGACTCAAAGACACGAGGATCAATTTTGCGGCCCAGCGAGGAGCGTTGCGGACGCGTCACAAATACACTATTACTAGCATTAAAAGACCTTTCATCTCCGCTGGCCACTTTCGCGGGAGCAAAGGGGAGTTAACTTGTCAGATCAAAGTGACATGCTAGAAGCGACCAAAAACTAGAAAAAAAAAGATGAAAAATGGGCGTACATACAATCAAGAAGAAGTTAGGGGGGATGGTAGCTCCACCCTAGGGCCAAATTTCGAACCCAGCATCACAGTGTCTCTCATCTAAATAACTCAACATAACAAATCATAAATATGGCATTGTTGTGTGTTATTGCTACTATATCATGAAATACGGTCTATTACTGTTCGGTTTTTATGTAAATTAAATAGCTACATAATCCATCACTACATCACGTGTTACATAATCCATCACTACATCACGTGTTTAGGTGCAGGTTTCTTACAAACATAGCCAACAGCAGCGGTGGTCACACGCCTCTAAAGTAGCATAAAAGGAACAAGAAGAAAGATAACATACATACCAAAAAAAAAAAAAACTTGCCAAAACATTAGTGCTACCTAGACCTACGGATGAACAGCAAGTTAACAACAAGTTAGAGTCTGTTATTAGAAAGAAGATAAAGGATAGGATCCAACAAATGCAATAAATAACAGATAACACTGAAGCAAATGCGGTTACTGTTACGACAAGCGGACGATCACACTTGCGTGCATGAAAGAGTATTAGTAAGTTGTGAACGATTGGTGCCTCAACCTGTTACAACTGTTTGTTATGGGTAGGTCTATTAGAACATGAAGATAGGGATAGAGTTAATTTTGTGAAAATGGGGAAACAGAGTACATTGTAGTGATAACAAAAACAGGATTACTATACCGGGTACTTGCGTCTCCAAATCCTGGGGAGCTAAAAAAACAGAAAAATTCAAGTTATGGATCCTGACAAATCGATGTTTGAGTTCACAAGTATTCTCTTACTGAACACATTTTAAAATAAGGGTCAGAAGTTGTCTGTCAGATTTAACATGTGGAAATAAAGGTTTTTGATAAAGAAATGTGGTATACATATTCTCTTAACAAATGATGTATGTTAAAAACAGGTACTGTGGTTCATTTTACAGTTCTTAATAAAACTGTACTGACAAAACCGATGCCCGATAATAAATGTTAGACAAACATAAAGGTATGTTTTCAAGCACTCGTAAGAAATAAAGAAGTAGAACACTAGACAACAGAAAAACAACAGACGTGAGTGGCCTATCGTGGGTAAGCCACTCACGTCTTTTGTTTTTCTGTTGTCTAGTGCTCTACTTCTTTATTTCTTACTAGTGCCTGAAAACATACCTTTATGTTTGTCTAATATTTATTTACAGTTTACAGGCCTTGGGTTTCCCTTCCTTATGTGTTATAAATGTTTATACGATGCCCGATACCATTTTTTCTCTCTTTTAATAAGGAGGGGCTCTATTTCGATACCTGATATTCTATGTCAATAACTGATATACGTTTTCAATAACTGATATTCTATTTCAATAAGCGGTATTATATTTCAATAAATGATATTCTATTTTTAACTCGATACCTTATTTCAGAAACATATATTCTATTTCACTAACTGCAGTTCTATTTCAGTAACTTATTTTCCATTTTAAGTTATTAAATTCTATTTTAAAAATTGACATTCTATTTTAAAATCACTGATATTCTATTTCAGTAACATATATTCTTTTTCAAATAACTGAAATTCTATTTCAGTAACTAACATTCTCTGTCAGTAACAGATGTTACATGCTAGTTTAATACTATATTATTCCAGATAAACTAACTCCACAATATTCAATCTTAAATTTCACAATATGGATCTAGTATTAACTTTTTCAATAGCTTCACTGTAAAAGTCTAGGACGTATTAACTCACTCAAGTGGTACATACAGCTGATTACATAGACACTAAAAACACAACATCGGTTATTGAAGTTCACAGCCACGACTACTGAATATTAACTATATATACATAGAACAAAGGAATTCTACTTGTTTGCCTATCACACACAAAAAAAAAAAAAAAAAAACATAGAACTTTAATTGGTCCATACTTACCGAGGAATCTCGATCTTCATTTTTCAAATGTTCTGCTATAAACGTCACCGATTCTATAGCGTCCATAATTTCCTTAGAATATGGCCTCTTTCTGAGAATGGTCCCTGTGCTCTCGTCCAAGTATTCTAGACTTAACAAACCTTCCATATGTGTTGGCCTCCGTAACCGAGGAGATTGTTTCTCATCGTAGCTGCAGCCAACCGACCTGGCAGAAAGGTCATCTCGCGCATTGCGTAGCTCCAACCCATTACATGTCCGTACCACAACCTTTTTTGGAGGAATTGGCTCATCTGTCTCATCCAGGGGCCGTCTCATAATGAGAAGCCGAGGAAGAATGTTGAGAAATACTCGTCGAACCCACGGGGACATGCTGTGTGTGGCCGGGGACCGAAAGTGAACGTTGAGAACAATAACTGTAACTATAATAGAGAGAGTGACCAGTATCATTGTAAATAATAGGTACTTCCCGATGAGCGGAACGACAATGGATGTTGGTGGAATAATCTCTGCCAGGAGCAAGAAGAACACGGTAAGGGATAGTAGAATGGAGATACACAACGTGATCTTCTCGCCGGAGTCCGATGGTAGATAAAAAACTAGGACAGTAAGACACGAAATGGCCACGCATGGGATGATCAAATTGACAGTGTGAAACAGTGTCTTACGTCTCATGGTCACGCTAAAAGTGATGTCTGTACAGCATGGATATTCGCGAACGTTTTTCACGGCCTCCACTTCCAGGATGTCCCACTCCACGCTCGGGTAAAAGTCCCGAAGGTCTACGCCGTTCTTGATGGTCACGTTAGCCTCATTGGTTTTGGCGCAGATGTGAACTAGGTCGACTTGATTCCCGTCGTAGGTCCAGGATCCGAACTTCATCAAGCACCTGGATGCAGAAGTATCAGTGGGATTAAACAATATAAGTTTATCTATACTTTCTCTTTCTTTCTCTACTTCTGTCAGTCTCTCTCGCTCTTTCCACTTGTTTGACTGTTATTTTATATTATTTCATTTCTTGTTAAAATGCGCAACTTGTTTTTCTCACAGAAAAAGTACATATTATTGTTTTCGTTTGTTTTATGATGGGAAAATCAGTTTTTTGCTACTGGTAAAACGTGTTTGTCTGCTGTATGTAATAAACAGTAACATTTCCACTGGAAGGATGTTAGATAATACTTTATGACTATTTAATGAGAAAAATCTCGAGCAAATTGTTTTAACAATGTTGGCGTTTACGTTTTATTTAAGGTCACAGGAAGGAACGATTCTTTTCAAGGGACTTTAAAAATTGTTTAATATATTGCGCAGTGGTTAGTGCACTGGTTTTCTAGCTCGATGGTCCATGGTCGATCCCCAGTTGAGGTGGGATTTTTTAGACCACAAACGGCGCCGGGGTCGACCCAGCCTTATGAATTGGGTACCAGAGCAAGTCTGGGAAGGGTAAGGCGGCCGGCGTCATGCTGACCACATCACCCCTAGTGTGCCGATGGTCAAGAAAATATGGGCCTAACACCAATTCCGAATATGCCTCAATGGGCGTGTAACGGGATCCTAAGTTCCTCATCGGAATTATATTTTTATTTCTATTTTAATTCAAGCGCTTATGTATTAAATGACTTTCTTTTTAACACGTCAGTGGGCTGACGATTCAGGCTGAACTTATTACTTCTAGGCTACATCTGATTGTAATTATGCTCACGAGTCATATTAAAGACATCACTTTTATACCATATCTGATTGTAATTATACTCACGAGTCATATTAAAGATTTTACTTGTATATTATGTGTGCTTGCAAAAAGTGTTCGACTTCATCACTTTTCACCATGTCTGCTTGTAATGTTATATTTCTCGCCCTGCCTATGTTATTTCTTTATTAAAGTCTTCTTCTTTGATCCTTAGCCGCCGACCGTCAAAGCAGTCAGTGGCCATCACGCCTAGTGGCGTCTTGTAGGGCAACAACAAATTGATTCCACTTTGCTCGGTCGGTGGCCATCCTTCGTACAGTGCCCCAACTCTGGTTCATTCCCTGCATCTCAGCCTCCACAGTCCTCCGCCAGGTTGTTTTTGGTCGGCCTCTCTTTCGTTTTCCTTCAGGGGTCCAAAGCATAGCTGTTATTGTGATGGCATCGGGGTCTCTTCTGAGGACATGACCAACCCAGCTCCAGCGTCTGCCAGCTATGATGGTGTGCATGTCATCTTGCTTGCTACGAGTAAGCAGATCTTGGTTAGTGATGGTATTAAAGTAAATGCGATTAAATATGAATCTACACATGTACATCTCTTGGGCTTGCTCAATATTACAATATCAGAAAGCACATTAGCAGCATCATGTTAAAAAAGACATACAGAATTAAAATAACTCATAAAGTAGGATATGAGCCAGCAGACTGAATTAATAATGACACAAGTTAAAACTGAGATTTTTCAATAGTGAGTTTACACTTTATACAAAGTGCAAAAAACCCCCCAAAAAACAGAAGATACTTAGAATATCTGAAATAACTAGTTACGTTCACACACTAACACTGTCACGAGCGAGTTTCTGGGCTGTAAAGAAAGCAATAAGAAGGTAGTGCAAGAAGCTGGGCAAGATCATTGTTTTATTTTGTGGTTCCCCCCTCCCCCCACGGAGCGACCACTGCATGTGGTCCCTTAGGAGGAAGCCTGTACAAGCTATTCACATGCTCTTACAGCAGTGGTTTCTTTAGCAATTTGTTGTACATGATGAGGTTGCTAGCCCCATGTACAATCTCATATTAGTCACCTTCATCTTCTTTGATCCTTAGCTGATATCAAAGCAGTCAGCGGCCATCACTCCTGGTGGTGTCTTGTAGGGCAGCAACAAACTGCTTCCACTTTGTTCGGTCGGCACAGTTTTCTGCCAAGTTGTTTTTGGTCGGCCTCTCTTTCGCTTTCTTTCGGGGGTTCATAGCATAGCTGTTCTTGTGATGGCATCGTAGCTTATATTAATTCATTCATTTCTCTTTTCACTTCCTATGCAGCATAGAACCACAGTTGCGACTGGTCCTCTTGCAGGAATCCTGTACCTAGTATTCGTGTGCTCTTGCTGTGGTGGATTCTGTAGCAATGTGTTTTACTTAATGAGGTAGCTAGTCCCATGTTCACAACCTCACATTAGTTGTTTCTTATAACAAAGGTGAGGTAGCAGTCGCCTTCTTAACTTGTCTCATCACAACTACCCTGGGCACAATCAACAACAAACATCAGAACTACCCTAGGCACAATCAACAACAAACATCAGAACTACCCTAGGCACAATCAACAACAAACATCAGAATTACCCTAGGCACAATCAATCAACAACAAATATCAGAACTACCCTAGGCACAATCAACAACAAACATCAGAACTACCTGTCGTGAAACATTCTAAATCCACATATATAAATTAAAAAGTAAATGTAAAGCCTAACGAATAAATTCAATAAAAGGAAAGAAGAATGGTAAAGAACAGAGCTGTCACAATGACGGTACTCGAGATCCCCTTGTTTTCTACTTCGTCTGCAAATTGTAACGTTTCACGTTGATAGTAAATGCCTACTGCATCAATACACGCTTTCTACAATACAACGTGTACTGCATTTCTAAGAAAACCTTGAGCTAGGCACACCGCGTAATGACCTAAATTAATACTTCCATTACTTTCATTTTATACACGGCGTGATGAAAAGACAGATGAACTTAGGATAGAGAGAAGGGAGGGCTGAAAGCAGGAACGCATGCAATACTAAACACGCGTCTCGCGATATACAATTAATGCCACCCACCCCTAGCGTAAGGCCAGAAGCAATAACTTTTTTTCAAATCGACAGTGATAAAAAACACTACCCATACGAGAGTTAGGTTTAAAAAACTTACAAAACGCTTATTAGGAAACATGACATTCTACTGTTTTATGTCTAAAATCCTGACATTAGTCTGACAGTACAGCAGGACAGGTGGCGGTTCTAAACATAAAAAATAAAAAAACAAATACACGACTATCCTAGAAAATACATATTTTGAACGCAGCCACTTAGCTCCCTTAAATTTGTATATTTGGGTTCCTTAGGACTTGCTGACAAATAATATGTTAAGTGTTACGCAAATAGTCTAGGAATTAACAAATTATAGCCAAAAGAAATAGTGAGGGTGTCAGACAACACCAAAATCAGAATCGCTCAGTGGCAGATTTTGAAACCACCATTGTACGGGAAATAGGTCCCCATGTTAAATCCTATTTGATTGGAGCGCAGTAAATGTAAGGCGAAACACGATTAGTCGGACTACCAATACTAATTTTTTGTTGTTAGGGGAAACAGTAGTAGAGGTACTTTTTTTGAAAAGCTGTGTAAACATGGCACGATTGGTTAGACCCGCCAATATAGTCAATTAGAAGCGTCAGTTCAGCACCACATTTTCAAATAAACTTTCTAAAGCAACAGTGCGTTGAGATTCAGCTTATATTTTTCTAAATAAAAGCCTGAGACAGCGGCAGGTCGGATTTTGTGCCATATTCATTGCCAGTCAACGTAATTGTGTATTATTTCCATGAATTGTGGTAAGCTTGAAATATTTGATATCTTTTTAATGAAAATTGAATGTAAATTGATAATTTATGTCTGTATATGTGTGTGGTTCAGTAGCGAACATGAGGCAAAGCCTAAATATTGCTCCAACCTCAACAGAAGGTGTCGGAGAAAAGTAAAACTGCATGGAATTGCCAAACAGTACACTGACACCTATCTTATTGACTAGAAAGAACTAATGCTGGAATTGCAGAGGCGTAGTAACCATTAGGGAGGAGTATACTGGTGTAAATTGTTTCAGATGAAGATAGCAGTTGGCCTACCGCTCTGAACTCAGTGTTTGTTATGTATTGTGTTCAGTCTGGAAATAGATTATAAATTAGTTCTGAAATAGGAGGTACAACCTTCTTGTTTCAGGGACCGTGGTCCTAAAGTTATTGAGCAGCACCTGGTCTGAGCTTTGCTGAATCTAGAGGCTGACAGCATACTCCTGGGTCCAGATAGCGACCAGTGAGGTGTCTCCAGAACACAGGGAAGCTATCGAGCAGAGGAGTCTTTTCCTGCCGCCATCACGAAAGATAAGCTTCTGTGGCCAGAGGAGCTCAACATTATGTGTCCCCCTCAAAAATTGACATTATAGTAAAACAGAGGGACAATACCTTGTTTAAATTGATAGGAACTGTGAACTTTCCCCATACTATTTCCAAGATAAACAAACACTTGAAGTCATGATGACAAATAACAACATAGCTTGAAAAACAAAACCAGTATTACCTCATAGTACTACTACACAACTGACACACATAGGATAATACTAATAAAATATGTCACTACAAGGTTCATATTTATAAATTATGTACATATAAATTGTGATTACATTTGATTGTGATTCCTGGTTCACTGTGTAGTTGAATCAGGATATATATTAGTGAAAGTAATTAATACATATATATTTGAAACTTTACCAGTGACTCATTTAAGATAGTCTTATAGAGTGTTAAATGTGTGTGAGTGTCACAGTGTTGTCAAGTGTGGTGGAATAAATTAAATTGTTTATCTGTCTGTTGTTGTTGTGACTTACACTTCATCATTACATAACCCTAGACATTCAACGTAGTCATCACAATATTCCAGAATAATTCTGACTGAGGTATAAATGTGGTAGCAAGTAAGGTTATCTGTAAAACACTACACCTATTAGATACAGATACCTTCACAGCTGATCTCAGTCAGTACACTAAGTCCCCTATAAATATTTATATCATCCCACTTTACCACATATATTGGGGGCTCGTCCGGGATATTGAACTTTCTCCTGTTATATATATTGGGAATAATAAGAATTAAAAGGTATCCTTGGGTGGAATAAAATAACGTTGAGCTCTCAGTGCCTGTGGTGTCCTTGGATAAGTAATTACAGATTGTATTGTTTAGTTAGACATTACATACATTTACCTGTTAGAAAATGGCCGACTTGGCAAAATTTCGATCTGCTGCTGTGCAGACTGCAAAAGAGGAATGGACGGACAAATTATGATTGCTTATGTCACTGCTGAATGTGACAAATATATTGAACGGGAAGAAAGAAGATTAGAAAAAGAGGCCGAAAGAAAGTTAGAGGCTGAGACTAAGAGGTTGCAGATTGAGGCTGAGGCTAAGAAATTGGAAGCAGAAGAAAGAAGATTGACTGCAGAAAGAGGAGACAAGAGATTAGCTGCAGAAAGGGAAGCCGAGGAAAGAAGATTGACTGCAGAGAGGGAAGCAGAAAAGGAGGAGAAGAGATTACAAAGGGAACATGAGTTACGACTAAGGGAGTTTGAGTTTCAAGGCCATGCTCCTGAAAATGGTGCCAGTCCCTTTACCTCTGATGCCACTGCTAGTCAGGGAGCCTCAACCTCAGCTATGAACTTTCATTTAGATCATTTTGTTGAGAAAGACGATGATATTGAGAGCTATCTAAATAGATATGAACTATTAGCTACCACGTATGGGTTAGAGAGAGAAAGGTGGAGCTTAAAGTTATCTCAAGGGCTTCGTGGGGCAGCTTATGAAGTTTTTGCCAAAATGAGCAGAGGTGATCAAGAAAATTATGACATGCTAAAGCAGGCTCTTTTGTTAAGATATGAAAAGAACGCAGAATTTTATAGGAAAAAATTTAGGAATGCTAAACTACTGTCAGGTGAAACCTATCACCAGTTCTCTGCACGGTTAGAGACATACTTGGAGAAATGGACTTCTCTGGGGAAAACCCAAGATCTTAAGGAAATGGTCCTTATAGAACAATTAAGAGAGTCCATGGCTCCAGACCTGAGAAAGTTTCTCATGGAACAAGGTGCAGAGAGGCTGGGTGAGTTGCTAAATGTTGCAGAAAGGTATCAAGCAGCTCAGGCAGAGGTATCAGGTAATAAAAAGAAACAGGTGGATAATTTTAGGGCACCACAGAACTTTAATAAATTTGATCCTAGAGATCAAAACAAAGGTAAGCACCAGTTTGATAGGCCACGGTATGACAATAAAAATAAAACCCCACAATTCGATGAAAGGAAATATGATGAAAGAAAATCTTTCAACCAAGGAAAGAGGTGGTGTAAAAATTGTAAGATGAACAATCATGACACTGACCGTTGCAGAAGGAACCCTATAGTTATGGCCACCCTTCAGGTCAGGTCGACCTCAAGACAGGAGGAGGATATTATGTTAGATACCACTCCAGAAGAGATGAGGAAGGCACAGGCTGGGGATAAGACCCTCAAGCCTTGTTTCAGGAAATTGTCAACTTGTCATACAACTCCAGGCAAGGGAGATTTTTACATGAAAAACAAGTTGATTTACAGGAAGGCCGGAACTAGATCCCATGGTCACGGACAGTTGGTTCTTCCAAAGAGATATAGGGCAGACTTAATAAGGAGCCTACATGTGAAAAAAGATGGGGACCATGAGAAAATAGGTACCATCATCCAAAAGGTGGCTCACAATTATTATTGGCCCAAGGCAAGGTGGGACATTGAGAATTTTGTAGAAAGGTGTAGCATAGCACATGAGGGAACACCCACAAGTGGGAACATTGATCAGGACCTGGACACGCCACGGGGCAAAATTAGGCCTGATAATAAAAAGAAAAATAAATTTGATAAAGTGGACCAAATGGAATGGGAAGCCCCTTTTCACGGACAAGCTTCACTTAACTGTTTTACAATGGCCACTATGCGGAGAGTGCAAAAAGATGTCTTACCCCAGGATAAGCCGAAAATCCCTCAATCGGACTTAAACAAACTGGAGGAAGAAGATGTAGAGAGGAAATCTCTCATCAAGAATTCTAAGTGGGGAGAAAGCCCCAAGAAAAGAATTGGTAGCGGTCGTTTTGTGCATGATAATTCTGGGAAGAAAAATCATCACTATAGAGCTTCGAGTGGAAGAGACCATACCGGTGCATGGACAAATAGGTCCACAAAATTAAAGGTCCATATGTAACGCTGTTAAGAACGTGGACTGATGAAAAGGCAGAGGAAAATATTACATCCTCATACCAATATGTGAATGAGCTGACCACTCGTTTAAAAACTGGCTGGAAACTTGCCAATGAAAATTTGAGACAAGCCAGGAAGAAACATGCTGCCTATTATAACAGGAAAGCTAAAGACAGAGATTTGGCTGTGGGAGAGAAGGTACTGCTTCTTCTCCCCGGTAGTCAGAATAAGTTACAAATTGGATGGCAAGGTCCATATACAGTTCTAGAGAAGGTGTCTAGAACAAATTATAAGATAGATAAGAAGGGGAAAGAAAAAATCTATCATGTGAATCTCCTGAAGAAATATTTGGAAAGAGAAAATCAGGAAGAGACACACTTGTTGACCTTGTCCATTGCCATGGAGATGAAAAAGGAACCACTTTCATCATTTGAATATCCATTACACCCCTGTGAGACAGCGGCACAGGTGAAAATCAGTACACATTTAACGAAAAATCAGAAAGAGAGAGTGCAACAGGTTCTAGATAATCATACAGAGGTGTTAACAGACCGACCGGGGCATACAAACTTATTGGAATATGATATGAAACTGATAGACCCCACACCTGTCTGTATGAAACCCTATTCGATTCCTTTTGCTAAGGAGAAAGCTTTGAAGGAAGAGATAGACTATTTGTTGAAGGAAGGAATTATTTCACACAGTGAATCTTCGTATAGTTCCAGTGTTGTACTCTTAAGGAAACCCTCTGGAGAACATAGACTCTGTATAGATTACAGGAGACTGAATGCTATTACAGAAGGACAGGTGGATCCATTGCCGGATACAAATCAGTTGTTTGCCAGACTAAATAAAGCTAAATATTTCTCAAAAGTGGATCTGAGTAAAGGATACTATCAGATTCCAGTAAAGCCTGAGGTTAGACCATACCTAGCTTTTAGTACCTCAGAAGGACACTATGAGTTTAACAGATTGCCATTTGGATTGAAGAATGCGCCTAGTGTCTTCTCTAGAATGATGAGAAAATTATTGGACCCTCTGAATAATCCATGCATCACAAATTTCATGGATGATATCCTTATAGCAACAGAAACATTTGAGGAACACATTGACTCTCTGAACATGCTGTTTAATCGACTTAGAGAAGCGAATTTAACAGCCCGACCAACCAAATGTTGCGTTGGATGTAAAGAATTAGAATTCTTGGGACACACAGTTTATCAGGGAAACATGACCCCTGACCCAAAGAATTTAGAGAAACTAAAGAAAGCCCCGAGACCACAAACCAAGAAAGACGTGAGATCCTTTGTCTCATTATGTGGTTTCTACCAAAAGTATATCAAAAACTTTAATTCCATATGTGCACCGTTAACTGATTTGACACGTAAAGGACATCCAGATCGAATTACATGGACTCCACAATGTGAAATGGCTTACCAAGAATTGAAGGAAAAGCTCACAAGTAAACCTATTTTGAAATTACCTGACTTAAGTCAAGAATTCATTGTAAGGACGGATGCCAGTAATATTGGGTTAGGTGCGACTCTGCTACAGAAATCAGATGCATTGGATGGGGAATTAAGCCCAGTGGCATATGCTAGCAGAAAGTTGAATAAAGCTGAAACCAATTACTCAACTAGCGAAAAAGAATGTCTTGCAGTAATATGGGCGATAAAGAAATTCAATATTTATCTGTATGGGAAGGCATTTAAGTTGCAAACGGATCACAAACCCTTGTCGTTTCTAGCGCAGGCTAGACATGAAAATTCTAGATTACTCCGTTGGTCATTACTGATGCAGCCATATGAGTTTAGCATAGAGTATATAAGTGGAAAAACAAATCTGGGAGCGGATTTTTTAAGCCGCCATCCGTGTGATGAGAATCACCCTAAGCCCCAGGAAAGATAATAAATTTCTCTATGTGTATATAGAATTATAGACTGACATATAACGTCTGTTTCAAGTGGGGAGAATTTGTCGTGAAACATTCTAAATCCACATATATAAATTAAAAAGTAAATGTAAAGCCTAACGAATAAATTCAATAAAAGGAAAGAAGAATGGTAAAGAACAGTGCTGTCACAATGACGGTACTCGAGATCCCCTTGTTTTCTACTTCGTCTGCAAATTGTAACGTTTCACGTTGATAGTAAATGCCTACTGCATCAATACACGCTTTCTACAATACAACGTGTACTGCATTTCTAAGAAAACCTTGAGCTAGGCACACCGCGTAATGACCTAAATTAATACTTCCATTACTTTCATTTTATACACGGCGTGATGAAAAGACAGATGAACTTAGGATAGAGAGAAGGGAGGGCTGAAAGCAGGAACGCATGCAATACTAAACACGCGTCTCGCGATATACAATTAATGCCACCCACCCCTAGCGTAAGGCCAGAAGCAATAACTTTTTTTCAAATCGACAGTGATAAAAAACACTACCCATACGAGAGTTAGGTTTAAAAAACTTACAAAACGCTTATTAGGAAACATGACATTCTACTGTTTTATGTCTAAAATCCTGACATTAGTCTGACAGTACAGCAGGACAGGTGGCGGTTCTAAACATAAAATATAAAAAAACAAATAAACGACTATCCTAGAAAATACATATTTTGAACGCAGCCACTTAGCTCCCTGGCAATAGATTGGGTTATGAGATCATCGACAACACACAACAGAAATGGAATCCAGTGGACTCTGACTAAGCAGTTGGATGATCTGGATTTTGCTGATGACTTGGCTCTCCTGTCCCATAACCGTAATCAGATGCAGGACAAATTTAAAACACTCGATGAGAGGTCACAGCAATTGGGTCTGAAAATACACAGGGAAAAGACAAAAATAATGCGAATAAATGCAGGTAATGAAAACAGGGTTGAACTTGAAGAAACACCAATACAAGATGTAGAATCATACATATATCTTGGCAGTAATATAGATAAAGTTGGAGGGACAGACAGCGATATCAAAATAAGAATACAAAAGGCAAGAGGAGCTTTCATTGCATTGGGAAATATATGGAGATCAAGAGAAATAGGATCCAACACGAAAATAAGAATCTTCAACTCAAATGTGAAGTCAGTCCTATTATATGGCTCGGAGACATGGAGAACAACAAAGACAACAACCAAAAAGCTACAGACTTTCATAAATGGGTGCTTGCGTAGAATAGAGGGATTAAAATGGTATGACAAGGTTACCAATGTGGAACTGATGACAAGAACTGGACAAGTGCCAGTGGAACGAGAGATGAGAAGAAGACGATGGCGATGGATAGGACACACACTGAGGAAACCTATTGATAGCATTACAAGGCAGTCCTTGTTCTGGAACCCCCAGGGCAAGAGAGGCAGAGGAAGACCAAGAAGTACATGGAGAAGAGAGTTGGAAACAGAGGTGAAAATGATGAGGAGAACATGGAAAGAACTTGAGATGATGGCACGTGACAGGAGGACTTGGCATGTGTTTGTTGAAGGCCTATGCTCCTTTGGGAGTGGAGGGTTATGAATGAATGAACTTAGCTCCCTTAAATTTGTATATTTGGGTTCCTTAGGACTTGCTGACAAATAATATGTTAAGTGTTACGCAAATAGTCTAGGAATGAACAAATTATAGCCAAAAGAAATAGTGAGGGTGTCAGACAACACCAAAATCAGAATCGCTCAGTGGCAGATTTTGAAACCACCATTGTACGGGAAATAGGTCCCCATGTTAAATCCTATTTGATTGGAGCGCAGTAAATGTAAGGCGAAACACGATTAGTTGGACTACCAATACTAATTTTGTTGTTGTTAGGGGAAACAGTAGTAGAGGTACTTTTTTTGAAAAGCTGTGTAAACATGGCACGATTGGTTAGACCCGCCAATATAGTCAATTAGAAGCGTCAGTTCAGCACCACATTTTCAAATAAACTTTCTAAAGCAACAGTGCGTTGAGATTCAGCTTATATTTTTCTAAATAAAAGCCTGAGACAGCGGCAGGTCGGATTTTGTGCCATATTCATTGCCAGTCAACGTAATTGTGTATTATTTCCATGAATTGTGGTAAGCTTGAAATATTTGATATCTTTTTAATGAAAATTGTATGTAAATTGATAATTTATGTCTGTATATGTGTGTGGTTCAGTAGCGAACATGAGGCAAGGCATAAATATTGCTCCAACCTGAACAGAAAGTGTCGGAGAAAAGTAAAACTGCATGGAATTGCCAAACAGTACACTGACACCTATCTTATTGACTAGAAAGAACTAATGCTGGAATTGCAGAGGCGTGGTAACCATTAGGGAGGAGTATACTGGTGTAAATTGTTTCAGATGAAGATAGCAGTTGGCCTACCGCTCTGAACTCAGTGTTTGTTATGTATTGTGTTCAGTCTGGAAATAGATTATAAATTAGTTCTGAAATAGGAGGTACAACCTTCTTGTTTCAGGGACCGTGGTCCTAAAGTTATTGAGCAGCACCTGGTCTGAGCTTTGCTGAATCTAGAGGCTGACAGCATACTCCTGGGTCCAGATAGCGACCAGTGAGGTGTCTCCAGAACACAGGGAAGCTATCGAGCAGAGGAGTCTTTTCCTGCCGCCATCACGAAAGATAAGCTTCTGTGGCCAGAGGAGCTCAACATTATGTGTCCCCCTCAAAAATTGACATTATAGTAAAACAGAGGGACAATACCTTGTTTAAATTGATAGGAACTGGGAACTTTCCCCCATACTATTTCCAAGATAAACAAACACTTGAAGTCATGATGACAAATAACAACATAGCTTGAAAAACAAAACCAGTATTACCTCATAGTACTACTACACAACTGACACACATAGGATAATACTAAAAAAATATGTCACTACAAGGTTCATATTTATAAATTATGTACATATAAATTGTGATTACATTTGATTGTGATTCCTGGTTCACTGTGTAGTTGAATCAGGATATATATTAGTGAAAGTAATTAATACATATATATTTGAAACTTTACCAGTGACTCATTTAAGATAGTCTTATAGAGTGTTAAATGTGTGTGGGTGTCACAGTGTTGTCAAGTGTGGTGGAATAAATTAAATTGTTTATCTGTCTGTTGTTGTTGTGACTTACACTTCATCAATTACATAACCCTAGACATTCAACGTAGTCATCACAATATTCCAGAATAATTCTGACTGAGGTATAAATGTGGTAGCAAGTAAGGTTATCTGTAAAACACTACACCTATTAGATACAGATACCTTCACAGCTGATCTCAGTCAGTACACTAAGTCCCCTATAAGTATTTATATCATCCCACTTTACCACACTGCCCTAGGCACAATTAACAACAAACATCAGAACTACCCTAGGCACAATCAACAGCAAACATCAGAACTAACTTAGGCACAATCAACAACAAACATCAGAACTACCCTAGGCGCAATCAACAACTAACATCAGAACTACCCTAGGCACAATCAACAACAAACATCAGAACTACTCTAGGCACAATCAACAACAAACATTAGAACTACCCTAGGCACAATCAACAACAATCATCAGAACTACCCTAGGCACAATCAACAACAAACATCAGAACTACCCTAGGCACAATCAAGAACAAACATCAGAACTACCCTAGGCACAATCAACAACAAACATTAGAACTACCTTAGGCACAATCAATAACAAACATCAGAACTACCCTACGGACAGCTTATATAATCAACAATAAACATCAGAACTACCCTAGGCACAATCAACAACAAACATCATAACTACACTAGGCACAGCTTATATCATCAACAAAAAACATCAGAACTACCCTAGGGACTGCTTATATCATCAACAATAAACATCAGAAATACCCTAGCCACAGCTTATATAATCAACAACAAACATCAGAACTACCCTAGGCACAGCTTATATTAATCAACAGCAAACATCAGAACTACCCTAGGCACAGCTTATATAATCAACAAGAAACATGAGACCTGCCCTAGGCACAGCTTATGTAATCAACAACAAACATCAGAACTACCCTAGGCACAGCTTGTATAAGCAACGACAAACATCAGAACTACCCGGTCACAGCTTATATAATCAACGACAAACATCAGAACTACCCGGTCACAGCTTATATAATCAACGACAAACATCAGAACTACCCGGTCACAGCTTATATAATCAACGACAAACATCAGAACTACCCGATCACAGCTTATATAATCAACGACAAACATCAGAACTACCCGGTCACAGCTTATATCATTAACAATAAAGATCAGAATTACTGGGTCACAGCTTATATAATCAACAACAAATACCAGAACTACCCTTGGAACAGCTTATATAATGAACAACAAACATCAGAACTACCCTAGGCACAGCTTATATAATCAACAACAAACATCAGAACTACCAAAGGCACAGCTTAATTAATCATCAACAAACATCAGAACTACCCTAGGCACAGCTTAATTAATCAACAACAAACATTAGATTATCCTAAGCACAGTCAACAACAAACATCAGAAGTACCCTAAGCACACCTTATATAATCAACAACAAACATCAGAACTACCCTAGGCACAGCTAATATATTCAACAACAAACATCAGAGCTACCCTAGGCACAGCTTATATAATCAAAAACAAACATCAGAACAACCCGGTCACAGCTTATATGTATGTAGACATAACTGAAGCCCTTTGTTTTTCTTTCAGATTCCGGAAATCTCAAGTTAAAAAAAAAAAAAAAACGTTATCACTTCAAGAACGACGAACGGTCAATACATTCAACGATTTTTGTCATTTACTAACAGGCACTGATTGCCCAAGTGGTCAAAAAAGAAATCCGAATGGTCACATTTATATTAAGCAACGTGTACTATCTAACGTTTAACGTCACATTACATATTTCACTGCTTCAATCAGATCTTAGCCGTTTCAGTAATCAGTTAATACTTTATCAGATTCTCCGTCGGGCATAGGTCGTCAACAAAAACATGCCAAACTATCACGTCCCGTGCCATCTGTTCAATGTCTTTCGATGTCTTCTTTATCTATTTCGTGTCTGTACTAAGTTGTCTTCCCCATGTCTGTTATATCTCTTACTATGTCTTACCTTGGAGGTTCCATAACAGAAACTGCCTTTTATTGCTACCAGCTGGGTTTTTTTTTTCCTGTTTGTGTCTTTACCAAGGACACTGTTTTCTCCTCACCTCGTGCTCCATAACCGTTTGTCTGGATGCTTCCATCAGTCCCACATTAAAGATCTTGTTAAACTGTTCCCATCATTAGTCTTCTGCGCAAGCATCCATTTATGACAGTCTATTGTATTTCTCTTTATTTGTGTTTAGTTCTCCATGTTTCACAGTCATACAATATGGCTTACTTGTGACGTGAGTTGGAATCTCTTATAATTGATGTCAAGATCTCAGACGTACGTTTATGAATATTTCTGATCCGGGGGACTTTATTAAATTGATAGTTACACACATAGTTCGTTTTCTTACCGCTATGACTTTGATATTGTACGATTTTTTCATTTTAGTTTCTTAGACTACCAGTGCGACACATACTTGCATATTTCATAAGTCTAGTTTATTCCAGTAGTGGATCATTGTAAATATCACATTTATGCATATATCTCTATAACAAAGACGTCTTTTTAGCTGGTTTGTTAATTTAATGAGAATCTCCACACCAGGCTTAGTTATTGCATCATCATTTCCCATTTTCACAACTACAGCTGGTCCTCTTTTAGAAAAGCCTGCAATAAAGCATTTATGTACTCTTGCAGTGGTAGTTCATGTAGTTAATGTTTAGTTTGGTGAGATTGCCAGAACACTGCAAAAAAAAACCCTCATGTAAGACAACTCTTACGACCGACATTGCTTGATCAAGCTGTGATCTTATTCCATCAATATATATAAAATCCCAGCTTTTTCTGTCACTAACGCTAAGGGATGCAACTTTGGTTGAAAGTTAGACATTATTTGTATTGTTTCCCTTATATGTACTCTCCCGAAAATAGTAACACTCGAAAAAGAAATGTGCGCAAATGACGCTGTGCACAAACATATTTATAGAAATGTGCTGATGCACAGTTTTGTTAATACTTTTGAATAAGTAAAATTGCCGTTAGGTATTGTTGCTTTTGAATGTAATTCCCGTGTTATGACGGACTTTGACACTAGTTTATTAGAAGGAGGTAACAAAAAGTCCCGTTTACCTTAACCAGCATGGCACATTTTTCTTCGCTATATTTCTTTTACAGACAGACCTTTTCGTTGTCAAGGTTGAGTTGTTGTTTATTGGAATTGAATTTACAGACAGACAAAGTGAAATTCATGATTTTGTAAAATAAAAAACAAAATGTGTTAATTACATTACCTGCGCGTGATTAACGCACGTTCGTGAATACAGTTATTCCACGTATAAATGGCATACAAACATGCAAATATGCAAACACATATATTTTTCCACGAAAGCAAGTCATACACTCGGCTTCGTTCTTGAGATAAAGTGACAATACAGACAAAGTCAACAAGATTTGTTCTTCCACGTGCATACTATTATTGTGAAGTCATCAGACCGCGCAGGATTTTTTAAATTTAACAGATCACCCAAAGACTGGAGGGCATCTGACTTGACATCTGTTACATTTACCACAGAACTGTTCTGCATAGAATGCATGGATAGGCTGCATTAACGGAGTGCTCAAACAAATTAAAGATCAGTCATATCGACACGTGTCCTTGTAGGGAATACAAGTAAATAGTAGAAGGTTAGTCGCTCCCGTGGCTAGGCGGTGTGTGCCGCTCGGAAGGTGCTGGTTCAATTCCCGGTAAGCCTATCACTTCTGTTGTTTTTCTGTTGTCTAGTCTTCTACTTCTTTATTTCTAACCGAATGCCTGATAACATACCTTTGTGTGTTGTTTGTTTATTTATTTAGTCCTCCGGGATTGTCAACTCAGTGATCGCAGTAGATTTACGGTATGGGCCTTTAGCAGCTTCTTTGATAGAGAAACTGTATGGTGATGAGGGAAGCCTGAGACACACCGCTGAAGAAATATATTTCACTATATGATAGAGAATTAAGAATGCTACTTTTACGACGCTGTTTGTAAGACACAACAGTTCTATTTTTGACTGCCATATACAGACTACCTGGGATCTGGTAATGTACAGTAAGTTTTCTTTCTTACATTTCAGCCCAGCGGAGCATAGGCTTTTAATTGCCTCATCCAAGCTCACCAGTAATGCGCCATTTGCTGAAATCTTTTCTGTCTTCTGTATCTCTCCTACGTAGGTCTCCAGCTTTCGTCCCCGGTGGTTTGAGGCCTTCTACTATTTCGTTTACCCTAGAGATTTCAGGATTTAGACTTGACGCTGCTGTCTATCACCCAGGTTCTTGTATCACCTTTCGTTTTACCTGGAATATGTCTGATATTTCCTTCACTTTCACATTGGTGATCTCGTCATACCATTTAAAACATTATATTTTGCATAAGCGCACGTTTATGAAATTCTTTGTTGATTTTTATGTATTTTTCAACATCTAAGAATCGTGCAATAGGACTACATTGACTTTCGAGTTGAAAATATCTATGATTTCTTTTTGTAGTCCTTTATCAAAGGTGCCAGGTATGATTCTCGGTATCGTCACGCTCTAGTCTACCCAGCTGTAAATGAGTACCTGACTTTGCTCTAGAGTTAGGGAAAGAAAAGGCAGCGAGGAAGGAAACTGGTCACCCCACCTCTCGATGCTGGAACTAATATAATGTAATCTCTAACATTTCACTCCCCTACGGCAATATATGCTATGGGACTACCTTTGATTGTTTCAATCATTTATCTAGTTCGATCTCATCTCCCAAACTGGTTAAATCCCCTCTCCTCACCACAACTCTCACCTTGTGTATCCTAATTCTGATGTCGTCGAACTCTACTTATGCTGACGCCAATATAAGCATAGGTGTGCACCGAGCGGTACAGAGAACTCTTCCTGATTTTTTTTTTGCTGAAAGCGTCCGTCCGGCTCAGGATGAACACGTTTCTATATCCTCTGATCTCGTGTCAGTCATGAGTCATTAGCTTCTAGTCGGAAATTTACGTTAATATTTTTTATACCCCACTTGCAACTAACAGCTAGAAAATTGCTTAACCAGGTAATGATTGTCAGCAAGTACGCTTTAAAAATAACAATATTTGCAAATAATTATTACGTATTTTAGCCAACTGTCTTTACGGCATAAATCCTTACGTTGGTCATTCGTCGCAGTTTATTGTAGATACTGGAATATATCGATATAGAAAGATTGGTGACTTCGACCATTCTAAGAATACACCCTGAATTCCCAAGTCACGTCTCAGATCTTGTGTTAATCCCCTTTGAGCGTGATCTTTCGCGAGTCTGGAGTAACATATCCCTAGACGCCAATTTCATGGATATAGTCTTTTGTCGCAAATGCCATTCTTTCAACGTTCGTGCTTATTTCGTTGGTTTTTTTTTAAGTTTGGGTTTATCTATTACCGTGGTGAATGTAAAACGTCGAATTTTAATTCATATTCTGTGACAATAGCCAACGTGGATATTAAACTTAATAAAAAACACATCGAGAAACATTACCCAAGCAACAGCTGGACCCATGCTTACACAGATGGATCAGCAACAAATGTAACAACAGATGGAGGGGTAGGAGTGTAAGCACTGGTACACAAAACAGGCTGTCAGTGGCAACAGAAAATTCTCAAGCAACTTCAGAGAAGAGGCGTTGAAAACTTCAGCAGAGGTCCTAATGACAGAAGAAAGCACAGAGAGACACGTTGCTTTCTTAACAGATGCACTGTCAGTAATTGCAACGCTCAAGAGCCAGAATAATGCAGACGTGGATGACCTAAGAGTAATACTCCACAAACTGTGTCAGCGTTTCAAAAGAGTTGTAGTACAGTGGATCCCATTTCATTGCAACATCCCTGGCAACGAAGATGCTTACAAATTGGCAAATGAAGGAGGAAAGCTACCTCAGCCTGATAAAAGTATAACTTTCAAAGACGCAGAGAGTTTTATCAGTAGCAGATGCGGGAACAATTGGGAAGTAGAGCATTAAGGCCACACAACAAATGATGCATGTTATCAGCTCAGCAGAAGAGAATAAGTGGTAATCTTCAGACTCCGCGCGGACCACAACAAACTGGGATACCACCTATTCAACAAGCTGAAGATAGGAACTACCGAAGAATGTAACTGTGGCACCGATAAACGTGGAACATCTACTTCAAAGATGCTCGACAAATGAGGAACAGAGAAAGCACACATGGCCGTCACCACTACCATTCCTGGAAAAGCTCTATGGAGATCGAGGAAGGTTAAAGCTGACTACTGCCTTGTTTGAATATATTCAAGTTGCCGTCTGACAGTGTACAAAGAAGAAGAAGAAACTTAATAAAATGTAGAAACACATACACTTTTAGCATCAACTGTTAGACCAAATACATACGTACGCTCAGATGAAGCACTCAGATAAATATACTCACATACAAGCTTATAAACTGAAAAAAAAATGAAGAAGAATGAAAATACAATGGTGAAGAAATTTAACGCGGAAAGTAAAAAAGTAATGCACAAATACACAACACACGTACAAATGTATACACACATACATAAGACCAGCTACCACAATAAATATTTAAAACCGAGAGCAAGGGATTAATGCCTCCAGGATGACCCACAGTTGGCTGGCAGGACAATATCAAACAATCTCTGAAGGACCGAGGACTGGACTGGAACCAGACAAAAAAGGAGTCAGCTGATAGGAAAGCACAGTGCTCTGTCTGACTAACTTTCAATACCTCATGGTAGAAGTGGAGCGACTAAGTAAGTAAGTAAGCGGTAAACGTGTATGTGCAAGTAGCTGTACTTGATAAAAGCAGAAAAGACTGAAAAGTAACAAAAAAAGCAAATAGCTGTTTAAAATTCTATGTTTGAGTTGTTGCGTTTTCAGGTACTTCAGAGCTAATGTCCTCAGTTTATTCACGGCAAACTCTTATTTCTTGCGCAATCTGTTCAAATTCTTACCCTCTTATCATTATCAATCTTGTATCCGTAAGAAGCAGTGTTAATTTTATGTTCATTAACTTATGCGTTCCTTAATCTTGAGTTTAAGGTGTATTTTCACTAAAGAGATTAACATGAATTTTTATGAAGAAAAACATAAAAACAACATGTGTGTATCTCACGTGACAGAAGCATGAAAAAAATGTTAATAGATTGATAGCTTTTAAGATAGAAGTGCGGAAATGGCATCTATTAAGTCTCAACTCTTAAGTTGCAACATGGACCATTTCCAGGCTGGAGCATACGTCAAAGTTAAAATAAACATGCACTTTCACAAGAATCAACCTGGAACACCTGAAGTAGGCCACAACAGGTAAGACACTTAGAGATGAAATAAGATACATCGGTGTGATACACCTGGAGAGAACTACAGTCACAGCACTACTGCAATAGCAGCATCAACGGCGGCAGTGACTAAACATTGCGGCTATTACCTGTAAGTTATGCCACTCGTTCACTCTAGAAGGCATTGTTGGATATGCTCTCTATAATATGTGCTATTAGAGGGGTTGTGTATATGCAAGGTTATGGATCTCGCTAGGACTTCCTTCACTTCCGTTCTATCATTCAATTTAGGATGTCTTCCTTTACTTACTTACTTATTTAGTCGTTCATCTTCTACCGTGAGGTGTAGAGGTTTGGAAGACAGAGCTCCATACGATCCTATCGGATGTCTTCCTCCTGGCCTGGTTCCTTCCTACTACTCGGTCCTTCAGATTATCTAATGTTGTCCTCCCAGCGGATTCTGGGTCGCCCTGGAGGTCTGAATCCCTGTCTCGTAGCCTCCCATACATGCCGTGGCAGTCGATCTTTTCCCATTCTGCAGACATGGCCAAACCATCTTAGTTGGCACTGTTCTACTTGGGTCTGCAGGGGTTGGGTTTTTAGGCCTTGACGTATCAAATGTGAGGACTCCACTGTAGAGCAGCGTGTCGCCATCGAGATCCGTAACTCCTTGTCCCTTTTTCTTTGTTTCCGTTAAAGATGTCGTCACAATGACAGCAAATCAGGTGACGCAGTGCATATAGAAGAATGTTAACAAATTCTGAATAAAGTGGAATACAACAGAAAAATATCAGTCATAAATGTCAGCATTTGCACACACAAGAAAGATAAAGTAATCCGATAGCAGATACTGCCGTAGTGAGTGGTGCTACAGACTTACCTGTATTAGGTCATAATTTTATGCTCTGGCCAGTTCCTTTCTCTCGGTGCCTTTGCCTTCCCTAACTGAAGAGCTAAGACAGGTAGCCATTTATAGATGAGTAAATTGGAGAGTGACGCATCCAGGCTTCGAACACGGTATCTTTGTTTCGAGAAACAGTGGCTCTAACTACTCTACCACTCGATCCTCGTTCAAAACAGAAACAATGAGAATAAGAAAAGAACAGACACCGATCACATCTGAGATCAAGGTAGACGGAATGACAGTAAATCACAGAGACAAGTAGCGTTGAAAAGAATGGAAGATGTGTCTTTAAAATAAAAACGCGAGCCAAAAGATAAAAGTCTACTAACAGAATCTCAGACAACGCAAGTGATGCGAAAGTTTTCTAGTGTTGTAGTGAACAAAACGTTTGTATGCATATGAATCTTAAACTAATAATTATAAAGAAAAATGAGATAAATCAATTGCAGCGACAGTCAATATACTATGAAAGCTACAAAATAAGATGGGCACATTATGGGAGTAAATACAGTATCACTTGTAACGTAAGTTAACATAACTGGCAAAATATATGGCTGTACGCGGAAAGTATAAATTGTGCACATATCCTTGCAGAAATATGGACAAAATTGAAGGAACAGACAGTGATATCAAAATAAGAATACAAAGGATAAAATAAACGTTCACTGCACTGGGAAAGATAGAAATTTAGTTTAACTCAAAAAAAAAAAAAAGAATCTTCAACTAAGATTTCAAGATGGTTGTGAAACATAGAGAAGAACATAATTGATTGAATGGTTTAACAAGGTCACCAATGTGGAATTGATGGGGGAAAAAATACACATCACTAGTGCAACAAGAGGTGAGGCAAAGTGTCACCGCGAGGCTTGCCCTAGCATTATTCATGCTATTGGTAGAGTAAGATAAACAGTTAGGACAGCTCACAAGGAAAAATAATGAATGAAAATAATAATAAATTGCTAACTGACAACAGTTCAGAACATCGGCTCACGTTAACTAAAAGTGAGTGATTATCAAGAGTTGAAAATAGAATGTTCGAGAACAAGGAAAATAAGGCTCGACCAATAAATTTAAGTAAAAAGATGTGGCTCAGCGAATCAGAAGAGTGGCGAGAAAAACACACCACGCTGAAATGACCAGAGGTCATTAGTTAGTCCTGAGTTGGTCATCAGTGTGTGATCAGCTGCTGTGCGGACAAGATGTACCATCTGTGGTTTTACAGATAGGGTTTATATGAATATATATATAGATGTCCTGCCATCACTAGCCAGTGTTATTCTATCGGAAGATAGTATTTGATTCTGTAATTCACAGTTAGTGTGTATTTCTAAAAGGAGATCAGCGTTTATGCTGTCTTGTAAGTATTGGATTGTGATTATATTTCGCACAGAGTAGAATTTTGTTTCCAGGAGAGTTTTGCAGAAGCACGATTTGCCAGTTCGCTATGAGAACTTTACGACTATATATCAAGAAATGGATGGTTATGAATATATAATGTCTATGTATAAAGTAACGAAAGGCTGTAAATATATGAAGGAAACTATAGATATTATGGAGGAGCCATGTTGAACAAAGTTTGAGTTGTCAAGAATTACATACGACTTTTAAGAAAAAGTGAGTTTCGACTTCTATATGAAAACCGCAAATATGCTCTCTCATGTAAGTATCAGAATGGTGAACATATATTTTTTATGCATGAGATGAATTTGGTTTCTAGGAACGGTTATAGAGAAATGTCTGACCAGTTCATCGAGGAAAATATTTAAGTACCTAAAAAGTATGGAATGCTAATAAAGAGCATAGGTACCACGAGTAAATATGAGCAGATCTGGGAAGACTAATAAAGTCTACAGGTGATGATAATATGTTAAAAAGGAATACGGAAGTTTACAAGACATAGAATTCATGTATGAATTACCCCTGATGTACAAAGAACCAGTTAATGCTTGTATGCGAGCTCTATCATTTGAATGACTCATCATACGTGTTGCATTATTATGTTATTAAAAGGTTTTGAAGGATCAGAAGGAATTTGATTCCATCTTTAAGAGTTGCTGAAAGTAGGTCATGTTTGTTTACACTACCACTAAATGAGAAGTCACTATAACATCGAAGAAGGAACTGAACGAACCCTAGGTATACAAGAAAAGGGTTATAGTATCATCCAGGAATTTACACCTCTGGCGGAGATGGCCAGTAAAGATATTAACTAAATAACTTGGAAAATAAAAAGAGAAGTTGTAAACTTAAATCACGTCACTAGGCCTGCCATCTGCCACCTAGTGAGATACTCGTAATTGGTGTGCTGTGACACAACTCTAATTGGCGCCGCGACCAGTCCTTCTTAGTGACAACATGGCTACATCACATTCGGATCTAGTGCATAAGCAGCAACAACAACAACAACAACAAATACAACAACAACCCGCATTTGTTCCACTACCTCCGGAACAGGAACCTACAATGGCTGCTCTCAAAAGCATCACTGACACATTGCATAACGTTGACCATTATGCAAAATATAACCAGATTAGGTCGGTTATCACACCATTTACAGGGATTCTAAAGAGTTTCGAAGATGGTTAAAAGATGCAGATAAACTTGGCACTATGGTAAACGCATGCACGGATTCAGACCGCAAGCGAATTTTATATTTGTCATCAGACTCCTTGGTCACTGATTTTTTAAGAAGACGTGACAATGCATACCCCAATGAAACGTATGATTCACTTAAGAAAGAGTTAGCGCAACGTTACAGTGATATTACCAATACGGAACACGCTTGGTCACTTCTTCGTCGGATTAGACAAGAACACAAAGAACCCATTCAATCTTATGGAGAAAAGTTACTAAATTTAGCAGAGGAAGCATTTCTGGATGGTTTGACAGCATCACAAGTTCTAGAAAAACATCTTGTGGGCATATTTATTGATGGATTGTCAGGGAATAACATCAAACTACACATGATTCGCAAAGATCCGAAAACGATAAATGAAGCGATCCAAATGGCAATTAGAGAGGAGAATGTTAGAACAAGATTTAACCAGTGTATTGAACAGGAACCTACAGTTGAAGCACATCCAGATCATGAACCGATGGAAATTTGTCATTCCCGCTCGCGTTGGCATCGTCCAAACCGTACGAATAATCAGGAGCAGTTAAACAAAAATTATGCTCGACACCCTCATAGACAACAGAACGTACATCAAGTTAATACCGCTACTTGTTTTATTTGTGGAATTCGAGGACACCTAGCCCGGGAGTGCCGACAACAACATCCTCGCCTACACCAGCAAAGCTATAACAACCCACGACATCATAGTTATGGCAATAGTAATCATTATGGCTAGAATTTTCGCGGAGCACATACATCTTCCAATTTTACAAGAGGACAATCACGAATGTACAACCAGGGAAACGTAACAGTCAACCACTAAGCAGGACCGTTAGTGGTGACTATACAATTGATGGAAACAACAACTTCCTTCATCATAGGTCCATACATAGAAAGAAAAACAACGTTGTTCCACACCCAATACCTCCTCCTCAAAGAACACCTGAGCAAGAAGTACAGTCCATAAACATTATCCCAGACCCCAGTTCCTGTCGTATCAAGATTGACAAGAAGAATTATCGCGCACTTATGGACACTAGCGCTTCAGGTAGTCTGATTAGGGAACAATTATACAAACAAATTAAACATCTTGTGAAGTTCCGATCATCAGAGACGTATATGGCCTCAGTGACAGGAGAATCCATGAAGTCCTGTGGCACAGCATACATTACATTCCACATAGGACAGCAACAGCTAATACATCCCTTCATAATTACCCGTGGCATGTCCAGAAATTTCATCCTTGGTAGAGACTTCCTTACTCGCCACAACGCCAGAATATATTTCGACCTGCATAAGATCAGTATCAATAGTGAATATATACAGTTACAGGATGATATACATATCGCCTCCCTAGTACGCTTAACAACTCCAGTTACAGTACTACTTAACACGCTTGTGATAGCTAAAGGTCGAATTAAGAGTTCCAATTATATCGGACCAGGACAAACAATCCAGATTAAACCCTTGGAAAATGAGGACATCAATGACGAACCCCTCATGTTTGTTACTGAAAGTATTGCCGAAGTTTCACCCTCCCGTGACTTTCCAGTCATGATTGTAAACACATCGGGACAAGCTACGACGATACACAGAGGTGCGATAATTGCTAAAGTACGAAGATCATCCTTGACCTGTGCGATAAACAACAGAATGCTTGACGTCGAGTAGAGTCAACACCTTCATTCCCCCGCCCCATGCACATCCCAAAATCATACCCCATATGACGCTTCCTACTCTGATAAACGATTTCAACGGCAAAGTACATATGGTAACCAATTTACTCACAAGATTAGGGACGGATTCCATAAACAAGAACGTTTGTTAAATTGAATAGAACAACAGACAAAAAGAAAATCTACAGCCAGGAAAGCAACAAGAAACATAAACGTCGACGATCATACTACATGTCGAATAGGGATAGCACTGATTATGTACCTGAGAATTATGTTACTCCCACACACAGAATGAGAAGACATACTAACCAGGATTACACACCATTACCAGGAGGATACCCAGGTGATCAATACATTAATCATAGCAACGCAGAAGATCAAGAATTTGAGGCATATGAACGAGCTTGCAGAAATGAACCTGAAGACATATATTTAGATACGGAAAGAACTAAATACCTTCGTTATGCACATGGAGTGGATCAAGTAATAAGGAGAAAAGCATACGATGGAATATACAGAAGAACAGGCAACAGTAGAGAAAAATCGCGTTATGTCAGTCTGGTTACCCACCATTTATTGCCAACCCCAGCAAAGAAAAGAGGTCCTTGGTATAATAAATCACTTCCTCACTATAGTGCACACTTTAATCACAGAACAGATGTAGAGCATACTCCATGGCGGAAACCCAATACGAGATACGCAAACAAACCATTCCTTCGAAGATATGAACACAGATATCCAAAGCCCTTCTAATACTGCCGTAGTGAACGAGAGAGTAGACGTAACATTCACCGAACTGATGAAGAGAACACATATGTTAAAACACCGTGGACAAACCAAGAGTCCTAGATACAGGATCACACACCAGACCGGTTATCGGAATTATTGGCGACACTGAACGTAGAAGGTCAACATAAAACTAAACTTAGTGCAGAGGTTTTCAAACTGTGCGTCGCGGCTCCCAGGGGCGTCGCGGCCCTCGGCTAAGGGCATCGCTGTGGCTTGGGAAAAGTGTTGGGCTCGACATTATGAGCCAAGGTCCATCAATAAATATAGATTTTCGTAGGACGACGTGTTTGCGCCGAGGTATTATTACATGTACTAATACGTGTCATTAGGTACTAGAAGTTATTGACAAATGCACCATAAAACTCCAGAGCAGGTCTATGTTACGAACAGCTGATCACTAATAAAAATATGCACATTCAGAAGTCATTAATATCTTTTTGGGTACAATTGCTTATATATAATATACTGTTCAAAAAAAAAAAAGAAACGCATAGCTACCGAAGGCACACACATAGCCATAATTTTGACATTCAATAACTTTTTTTAATTTAATGAGTTAATTGTTCAAACTGCCCGCAAGAATATCTTAGGGTTCAACTAATCAATTGACAGTTGTTTTGCATCTGGGTCACGAAGGTTTTTTGGCGTACGGGCTTTCCCGTTTGTATGGTGTGTGGCCTCCTCTTGCATCGATCAACGACTGGCATCTCCTGGGCTTGGATGCGATCAGACTTCTGATGTGGGCCTGTGGGATGGCTGCCCACTCTTCCTGGAGTGCCTGGAACAGATCACGACGATTGGCTGGAGCAACGTCTCGGCGACAAACACGTCTATGCAGCTCAACCCACAGGTGCTCAATCGGACTCATGTCTGGAGACAGGGAGGGCCAGGGAAGGGTGAGAATGTTGTTGGCAGTCAGGAACTGCGTGGTCAACCGTGCACAATGGGGTCTGGCGTTGTCCTGTTGAAACACAGACCTTTGGGCACCCAAAAGTGGAAGGACATGGGGGTCGAAGAATTTCATTGACGTATCGTTGCGCATTCAAGCCTCCTTCAATGTGCACCAATTGACTCCTTCCGTTGTAACTGATCATTCCCCACACCATTACACTTCCACCACCGTGCGGCGGAGCTTCATCAACGCAATTTTGGGCAAAACGTTAATTTCGCCTACGGTAGACCCTACGCCGTCTATCATGACGCTGCAACAAAAAGAAAGATTCGTCACTAAACCATACACGTCTCCACTGATTGTCAGCTGCCCAGGGACGATGCTGGTTGGCCCAAAGAAGTCTATTTTGGCGATGGCGGTGCGTAAAGACAGGTCCTCGGTGAGGTCGTTGTGCCCAAAGTCCAGCGTCATGCAGTCTATTCCGGACAGTTTGATCAGACACATGACGTCCTGCAGGCAATGACTGGGCAGTTGAGGAAGCTGTTGTAAACCTGTCTCTGAGGTGACGAAGCCGAATAAAGCGATCCTCCGCTGCTGTTGTCACTCTGGGTCGTCCACTGCGATGCCGGTCTTCAACTGAGCCAGTGGCTTAGAACCGGTGCCACAGTCGACTGATGGTACTCTGATGCACGTTTAGATACCTGGCAACCTGACTTTGACTTTCGCCTGCATGCAGTCGGCCAATTACAATGGTCCTTAAATTTATCGATCGAGACGCCATAAATGTCTGCTTGAAAATGAACTGAATTTTTTTTGTGTAGCGTTATCCTTTTATAAGGTTTCAGTTGCGTAGTCAGTGAATAGTGTTCACCCCAAATTGTGTTGCTTTCACGTGCGCGCAACATGAGCTGTGGTCAAAAATTGCGTCACAAACACTATTGACCACTGCGTTGTAACGATTACAAAAACGAACGCAATTCAGGTCAACACGTGCATTTGACACTGTAAAGAACATTTGAGGCTGGTTTTTATATACCCTAGTACCAAATTTTACTTACAAACTCATAAAAACGCGCCCTCTGAGAACTATGCATTTCTTTTTTTGAACAGTATATATAGTATAGAGAGGAGCCGCGGTGATTTATGCACAGGTCAAGGGAGCCGCGGATCAAAAAAGTTTGAAAGCCTCTTACTTAGTGCGTTGATCACTGAACCCCAAGATGTATTCGCACTAACGGATATGGAGTTAGGCAGAACCAGTACGGTACATATGGGCATTCAGAGCACAACAGAAGAACCTGTTAGTTTGAAACCCTACCACACTCCTTTGAAAAACCGTGAAATAGTAGAGAAGTCTATAAACGACATGTTGAGTGCAGGAATTATAGAAAGATCCAGATCAGCATGGTCATCGCCAATAGTAATTGTATCGAAAAAAGATGGAACAAGTAGATTTTGCTTCAATTACCGCGCAGTGAACAGAATTGCCAAGACGATTTCATATCCATTACCACGCATTGATGATATTTTGGCGACACTCGGACATTCTACACACTTTACTACATTAGATGCACGCTCAGGATTTTGGTGTATTCCTATGACACCAGCAGCTAAAGAAAAGTCAACATTTTGTACACACATGGGTAGCTACAAGTGGAACGTCATGCCTTTTGGTTTGAAAGGGAGTCCCGCAACATTCATGGCACTGAAGGACGACGTTGTGCAGGGAATGCATTCTTTTGCATTAGCCTACATAGATGACGTACTTATTCATACATCAGGTACCGTGGATGACCACTTAAAGACAGTTGAGCAAGTTTTTGATCGCCTCCGACAACACCAAGTTAAACTCAAGCTTAGCAAATGTGAGTTCCTAAAAACGGAAACCAAATATTTAGGATTCATAGTTAACAAAGATGGCATTCGCCCTGACACAGACAAAGTGGAAGCAATTAGGAAGATGGCCGCCCCCACAACAGTGAAGCAGGTACGAGCTTATATGGGTAACAGTGGTTACTACAGTCGCCACGTTATTAACTTCTCAAAGGCCGCTGAACCGCTTATTGCTCTTACAAAGAAGTATTCACGATTCAAGTGGACGGAGGAATGTCAGACATCCTTCGACTACCTCAAGAATGCGCTTACAACAATACCACTTCTCGCACATCCTGATACATCTCGCCCAATGATCTTATACACTGATGCCTCCAATACTGCAATAGGTCCTTGTTTAGTCCAACCCAGAGAAGACGAGACATCGATTATACCAGAGATTCCCAACGAGATTCCCATACCATTTGTGTCACACGTCCTCTCCAAAACACAGAGACGATGGTCGAATACGGAGAAAGAAGCATTCGTCATACATTACGCGATACAAAGCTTGATTTTTACATTAGAGGCACCAAACTCATCATTAGAACGGACCACCAACCCTTGGTGAACTGGCTCCCTAAGACACATGAGCAGCCCAAGAAATTGCAGACCTGGTCCATGAACATGCAATCCTATGACACAAACATTGAATACATTCCGGGTACTCAAAATACGTGTGCAGACCTCCTTTCTCGACTCCCACACCCTAGTACCACACAGGAAGATGATCCTGATGCTTTTACTGACATCAACGACAATGCGAAGGAGATTAACATCATAAATTCCGACAGGATAGATGTCGACTTTAACAACGCCACAACAGATACTGGTACACCAGAAACAGTAGACTTCGACACATTTGACGTACACACTGAGCAGAGAAAAGACCCCGAAATTCTCAAGCTTATTAAACAAGTAGAAACGAAACCCACGTCACTCAAACAGTATACTATTCTGCCACATGACCAAGTTCTATATCGCGTTGACGAGAAACAAGAAGGGAGACTATGGAAAGTAATTCCCCAGTTATTAGTGCCTGAGTTATTAGTACAGTTTCATGACAATAACGGACATGTTGGAAGGGATAAAACCATCGACATTATCAAGAAAAGGTACTACTGGATGTCAATGTACAAAGACATTATTGAACATGTTAGTACTTGCAAAACGTGCAGAATGAGAAATATGAGACCAACTAGAGTTCCTTTTCAAGAAATGAGACCATCCCATTTCCCTATGGAAGTCATAAGCATGGACATTTCTGGTCCATACCGCATTACCCAGTCCGGAAATGAATACCTTCTGCACATTGTTGATCAATATTAGGTATGGCCTGAAAGTTATCCTCTCAAAAATATAACGTCAGCGACAGTAACTGAGTTTTTTTCTGCAAGAATTCCAACCAAGACATGGCTGCCCTAGGAGGGTAATCACAGAATACCGGAAACAATTCGTCGGTAATCCTTTCAAGAAGATACTCCAGACTCTGCATATTCAACATATCACTAGTAGTTTCTACAGGCCACAGGCAAATGGAAGAACTGAGCGGATGCATGCTACTTTACATGATGTCCTTGCCAAATATATAAAAGGAAATGTACAATACTGGGATATATATATCAATCAAGCGCTTGAAGCAATACGAGTAAACACACATGAGACGACAGGACTGTCACCATTCTACATGTTATATGGACGCGAACCTACTTTTCCATTAGACAACCTCTTGCAGCCTCAGAGGAAGTATGTAGGAGAAGATTCCATCGAAATGATCTTACGAGAGAAACATAGAGCACACCAGATAGCTAATCGCAACTCGCAGAAAGCTTTCAAGAAATGGCAGAAACAACACGATAAAAAAGCTACATTGGAACAATTTCAAGTTAGTGATAAAGTTTATTATAAGAAGAATGTTCGCGATAAAAAATTTGACGCACGATGGCTCGATGGATATAAGGTACTTGAAAAGACAACACCTGTAAATTACATATTATGGCATGAAGAGAAGAACATAGTCACCAAAGCTTATGCAGCACAAATGAAAAAAGACAATCATCGCCCGATAGCACCAACAGTTTCATCTATTGGCAGACCCATACGTAAAGCCACATTGACTCATTATAATTCCACAGAGACGTCAAACACCTCACACAGTGAACTTGACACAGATGATGATCTTGATATGGACACGGAACAGTGTGATACCCCAAATCAACTACAGAATGCTATACATCGATTGAATCGCTGTAGAGACACGTCAGAAGACGAGGATGACATTCCGTTGGCGGAATTAAGAGAGAGGTTAGCATTTCGAGACAATCTTTTACACGATCGAGATAGCAGCACACTAGTATCGATGCATGAGAACGAACCCCACCCTTCCATAACGAGTCAAACATATTATGGCAGTCAAGGATTACAACCGCTAATTCGAAGTCAGCAACAACCCACACACCAGTCTTCACACTTGTTGAGGATTGTTGCATGGTTTGCAAGCATCTGGGTTTGAGCTCGATTTGGATGGTTGCACCATGAAACACCTCAGCTGAATAAATAAATGAAATATACCGCGTATATCGATGCATGACGCGTTAGACATAGTAACGAGAGTCATTGTGTGGCCTTCAAGGCAAATGGCAGTGTTTCAAAATATGTGGCATGGCCACTTAGCCAAAATGTTTTAAAGATGTGGTATAACCACTCAAGTGTGATAGTGCATAACTAGTAAGTTATATTTAAAGCAGAAATAAAGAATGTATAAGGACCCTTGAGTCTGAAAATATAAGACGGCAATATTAGCTGCAATAATTTATGATTAACGTTAGTCGTAAAATATGAAACGCAGTTAGAATATGTAGGGCTGATTAAGCCTGGCTTTAAATGCCAAAGTAAATTAATACGTATATTAGACAGTGTATCTAATAGAACTAGCAGAATGTTTAATTCTGTATAAATACAAGAATTATGCCAAACAGTTTTGGTGGAAATACAATCGAACGTTAATTATAACGATAATGTATCGGACATGCAATGTCAGTAAAAATATAGACTCTACGCTATAATGTATCCAGTGCTCTTGATGTCAACCATATTAAGTATTGTCTGTGGTTCATGATGGAAGGATGAATCCTTATTAAATTATTATGTCGTCAAAAACTGGTCTTATTCAGTAACGTATTCAAGGTTCCAGTTATGACTGTTTTTATGAAGAATGACCATTGACCTTCAAATGATTACACACGCTGTCACACTGGTAATATGAAATGAAACGATATAACACGGTCATTCAAATATATATGAACTTTTATTGAAAGCACGTTTAAAATGCAATTACTTGTGGCAATCAATATCGATACCGGGTGGAACAAAGAACAGACGATCAAATAATTATTGTACGAAACATAATACTAGACTAACCCATTTAAATCAGTGAAAAGCCCGTAACATATTGGTGTCAGAAGTTAACGGATCTTCTCTTCTACTACCCGATTTTATCAAGTATCGAAAGAAAATCAGATTGACGATGGAATTTCAATCGTGAACTATTCATCCAAGACAAGCTGGCAACTCTAATGCGCATGTCAGTACTCTGACGTCATAATGTCAATTCAGTCTCCATAAACGGCCGCAACTTTGAGAAAATTCTATCTACATCAACAGCCAGAAGCTGCAACGTTGAGAAAATTCTATCTACATCAACAGCCAGAAGCTGCAACGCTATGACAGTTCTCCATCAACGGCCAGAAGCCGCAACGCAGATCTGAAATAAACAATTCGACAGTCATTAGTAAGCTGAATCAATCGTGTCACGCAGTCGTACCATCAAGGTCAAGGTCGTGATATCAGCTGTGTTCCAGTGTCGATTTGAACTGTACCAGAGACTTGCATTTTGGTCAGGGGTGTTTATCACGATGACAGGAGTGGAAATAAGATAAGTTCTTGAATTTATGAGAGCGCTAACACTTTATCCTGTTCATATAGGTCTAGCTTTGGCTTTCAGTCCATCGTCACTGTGCTTTACTTTTCTATTGATCATTTTTATGTGTTCACAATTTATATCTATTCGTATATTCGTGGGTGGCTGGTAGGGCTTGTCAACTTCTGGGAGTCTCTTATGAGAAATTCAGAAGACTTCAAGGACTTTTAAGGGTCTGTGTTTATATTTGCTAACTGAAGGACTAACAATTAGTTCGTTATAGAAGTCTCGCCTCAGTTTGCAAAACGAACCATTTTTTCCTTGCTTAGCTGTGACGTCACGTCGGTCGTCATTTTTAATTTGTATAACCTAATTTCAGTGCTGTGTATAGGTGTATACGTTGTAATCTATAACTCTTGTCTTTTCGTATATTTAGCGACGACTTGTCATGTTTATTTTTGTAATTTTATTTTAACGTTTTCTTTTTTTCGATTTAATATGTCTGAGTCTTCCTTATTTGCTTTATATCTGTTACGTGTTGTTGAATAATTGAATATATCACTTCACTGTGTTTCATTTTTTTGTGCCTTTCATTGTCCATTGTCACCTGTGCTCGTTTCTAGTTCACATTGAAGAACATATTTACATTATAGATTAATTGAGTTTATATAGTAGTTGTATATTTCAGGATAACTAATATACTATTATAAGTTAATTAGAAACCTATAACCATGTCGACGTTAGAAGATTTTATCAAACATTGGTAAAAGTTTAGTGGAGAGACGGCAGTTCCCCTCAACTTCCTCTAAAAGTTTAGGTAAATCAGGAGATGAACTTGAGGAATATGCTGAGACTAGGTATGAGAAACACCTAGCTCATGCTGAGAGGATAGAACAGCGTGAGGCTGTTGAACGGACAGAGGAACTTAGAAAGTTTGAATTAGCCCAAGAAAAGGAACTTAAAGAAAAAGAAATGTCTTTAAAATTAGAAATAGAACGAATAAATTTGGCTCAACAAGATAAAGAAAGGGAACAAAAAGATAAAGATACAGAACAAAAGGATAAAGAAATGGCTCAGAAAGATATGGAAAGAGAGTTAGAGAAAGAGAAAATGGAATTACGAAGAATGGAACTTCTTCAGTTAGATCAAGTTCATAGAAGTGCTATGGAACGTGAAGCATTCAGATTGAATGCATAAAAAGATAAAGCTTTAGAAGTGGCTAAATTGCAGTCTGATCATTCTAAGACTTCAGCAGGTTCAACTGTGTTCTCTCCTAAGTTGTAGATGCCTCATTTCGATCAGAATGGCGACTGTGTAAACTCTGTCTTGTCCAGGTTCATCATGAAGGTAACAGGTTTGAATGTACCTAAAGAAAGATGGAGTAGTCTCTTAGTTGATTTTTTGACCGGTGACTCGCTTCAATGTTTCATGAATCTGGATGAAAAGAGTAGAAACGATTTTGATATCGTGAAAGAAACACTTCTTAGACGTTTCCAGTTAACTGAATCTGGATTTCGTGATCGTTTCCATACGGCTAAGCCAAGTAAGGATGCTGACTTTGGTGAATTTGTTGCATCTATTAAGCATTTCTTTAGCAGGTGGATTGATTTATCTGGCATTAACAAAATTTATGATGGTTTAATGGATCTCATGTTACGAGATAAGGTTATATCATCATGTAGTCATGAACTGGAGTCATTTTTACAGGAAAGACACCTAGACTCCATTGAGGAATATGAAAAATCAGGTAGACAATTTATAACCGCACATCCAAAAAAGGATGTCCACAGATCTTCTCCTCGAGATCCTATGGCTGCGTGCGCGGCTCACCACGATAATAGATCTTATGATCACCGACCTCGATCAAAGAGCGTTGAGGACGTTATCGTCCCGATTTTCGTCAATCATGTAGAGGGTCTTACAACTTCCCTCGTCATCGCTCGCCTTCAAATTTTTACCGACGAGGTTATCGAGGGTACTCACCTCATGATCGTGGGTATCACAAAGGCAGAGATCGTGATGATTATCACAGAGATTATCACAGAGATTACAATGAACAAAGATCATCATATAGTAAGGATTAAAAGAATGATGATTCTGCAGATTTTTATTATGATAAGAAGAAGTCATTCAATAAAAAGTCAGGTCATTTCAGATCTCCTTCGAGAAATAAAGGTAAACATAGACATGCTAATGCCTATACGGACAATAAAAATAATGATAAAGATGGAACTAATCATGTTAATGCATGTCTGTCATAGATGACACATGTTATGTTTGTCAGTCACAACATGTATCAGAGACTAACACTACACTTAGTTGTGGTCACACCATTCCTGCAATGTCCGCGTGTGAGAACTTGGGACGTCTCACACTACATACAGGATTTTTGTATGGACAGAAAGTAACAGTTTTAAGGGACAGCGGTTGTACCACGTTCGGGATACGTAAATCGCTAATTGTCCCTCTGCGTTCACAGGTAAATCTGTTGAGTGTGTCACTTTTGGAGGGAATATAGAATGGTTCCCGGTGGCATGGGTCCATATTGATACACCATTCTATACAGGCACTGTGTATGCTTGCGGATTGAGAGCACCTATAGCTGAGATAATTTTGGGAAATATATCAGGGGTTAAAGATTGCACTCCACAGGAGATTGCAATGTGGGTTGATTCGCACCCACTGGTGGCAAATGCTGTTGTATCTAGAACGCAACAGTTAGCTACAGACATGGCTACACCACCTGCTCCTGTTATAGATAAAATCATATCTCATGGTGTTATTACTAATATTCCAACTATTATTGCTGGTACATGTGTTGGAATGGATGGTTTTAACAAACTTCAATTACATGAAAATGTTTCACATGACAATAAAACTCATAGTATTCGTGGTAACCAGGTTTCACCTGAGGGTGAAGTGATCAATAATGATCAATGTGGTAACTTAACAGGTTTTAGCGGTACTGCTATTGGAATAGGTTATGAGGACACTCATGATTGTCAGGCCTTTACGACATGTCCTAACCATCAGGTTCCATCCAATGGAGATGAGTTACGACGTACTAAATCTACTCATGTGGGAGTTGTTAATACTCGTTTCGATAATCGCATGTGTAACAACGATTGTCACATCAATGCGACATGCAAAGGACGTAAGAATACGTTCGTGCGCTTAACTCGCACAACACATAATAGTGTCAATGGTTCTCGGGCTCAGTTTCGTCCTGGCCGAGATCATTTTCCACCAAATCGCACTGTCGTGGTGCGTAATTTACCTTCTAGTGTTACTTGGTATACACTTAGAAAATTTTTTCAACGTATCGGAGATGTTGAATTTGTTCGTATGTTTACACTTCAACATTCTTCTCACCAACTAGCGTTTGTTCGCTTTTCGAGGTATTATGATGCTCGTAAGGCTGTAAAATTCAAAAATGGTTCTCGGTTAGCACACCATTATTTAGACGTGCAAATGGCACTCAATTCTACACCACGCACTTTGTAGTTGCGTTGGACTATTTGTTTTCTTCTGTCTTTGGATGTTTTATTTTTATACATCCATAATCTGTTGTGCTACTTTCTATATCTTTTTGCACATGATAATTTTTTGTCAATAATATAGACCTTACTTTTTTTTCGGATATTTTATCTGATTATATCTGTCATCAGTGATACTTGCATTATTTTTGTTGACTTCACTGGTCTCTACACTTTTGTCTTTACTACTGTAGGAAACGATGATTCGTTGCGAATGTGCTTTAACTTTAGGTGTTGGAACAACATGATGATTACAGGTACTTTTATTAGAAGTAATAAAAGCGCATGATGCGCCGCCTTCTTGGCGATCGAAAAAAATTCCTTCCTCATTTCGCACAAATTTCTGATCCTTTGTCTAGACTGCTTGCCAAAGGTAGTCCAAATATAATTTAAATGAACATCGGATTGCAATAGCGCTTTGGTAAGATGTGACCGTAAGGTCCACTACGTCGTTTTAGCACTAGGGTGCTGCCACTTATTGGAGTTAGTGTAAGAATACTTTAGCAAGATTTAAACACTAAGTATTTTAACTTGACTAGTTAGTTAATTAACCCTAGTCCCAAAGCTAGGACGGTCATTCGTTCATGGTGTACATGAAATGACGCCATCAAAGTTTGTGTAGTAGCGATACAAGTAAAGAAACGGAAGTTATTTTTTCAAAGGGGAGATTAGGGTGAGTTGTTTTTAGCACGAGACGAGCGGCGGCTGTTTTCCCATCTAGCAGGTCCCATTTATGTTTTGATTCGTAAGGATTGTTGGTTTGTACACCTTTAATGAATATATTCTATGAACCAGCATGGAATGGTTAGCGAATGCAACCACTGAATAAAAGGTATTGTTTAGTTAAGTCGAAGTTAGACTTACTTCTTGAACACAAGTTGGAAGTTACATTGTTGACATTTGACTATCAGCAACAGAGTACTTCATTCTTACGATCACACAGCCACACACCAACACAGACGAGTCTACAACAACTACCTGGGTTTATTACACACCTCTTCTGTAACCACCATCTCTGGCGATAGCCAGTTTACAACAGAAGCACCTCATTTCTTCACCCTGTCACAAAACGACTTTATAACAAAAGTCCTACATTTTTCCTCACCCTGTCACAAAGACTAAAGGATTTATTCTTGTATCCACTTATTTTGTTGTTACCAAACCTACACCTTCCATTTTTAATTCAAACAGATGCGTCAAATTACGGCATCGGGGGCTGTTTGCTACAATGGTACGAGGGAATGCCACATCCGTGTTTTTTCGTATCCCGCAAGTTGACCCCAGCCGAACAGAAATATGCAACATGGGAACGGGGGCTCCTGGCTGTGGTATGGTGCCTTGAGAAGCTATCAAAGTACTTGATTGGCCCCCACTTCTACATCCAGACAGACCACAGTCCACTTACTTTCATCACATCTAGAACGATGCGGAACGCGAGAAATCCCCGTTGGTACCTGTTACTCCAAGAGTTCTCGTTTACAATATTGCCAATCTCTGGAACGGACAACAACCTCGCTGATCTTTTATCACGAAATTATTCTGGACAGGATGGGAATTGACTTTATTTAATTCATCAGTACTACAATATTTAGTATTCTATGACAAACGTTGATATTAATGATGTTAATATAATTATAATTATTATATGTTAATATAATATTCATAGAGCGCGTACGTGTACGTCGTCTCCACCACTCTTACACGTGCCACAAGTGTCACGTTTGGGATAGAGGGGGATGATGTTGAGGATTGTTACATGGTGCAAGCATCTGGGTTTGAACTCGATTTGAATGGTTGCACCATGAAACACCTCGGCTAAATAAATAAATGAAATGTACCGCGTATATCGATGCATGACGCGTTAGACATAGTAACGAGAGTCGTTGTGTGGCCTTCAAGGCAAATGGCAGTGTTTCAAAATATGTGGCATGGCCACTTAGCCAAAGTGTTTTAAAGATATGGTATAACCACTCAAGTGTGATAGTGCATAACTAGTAAGTTATATTTAAAGCAGAAATAAAGAATGTATAAGGACCCTTGAGTGTGAAAATATAAGACGGCAATATTAGCCGCAATAATTTATGATTAACGTAAGTGGTAAAATATGAAACACAGTTAGAATATGTAGGGCTGATTAAGCCTAGCTTTGAATGCCAAAGTAAATTAATATATTAGACAGTGTATCTAATAGAACTAGCAGAATGTTTAATTCTGTATAAATACAAGAATTATGCCAAACAGTTTTGGTGGAAATACAATCGAACGTTAATTATAACGATAATGTATCGGACATGCAATGTCAGTGAAAATATAGACTCTACGCTATAATGTATCCAGTGCTCTTGATGTCAACTATATTAACTATTGTCTGTGGTTCATGATGGAAGAATGAATCATTATTAAATTATTATGTCGTCAAAAACTGGTCTTATTCAGTAACGTATTCAAAGTTCCAGTTATGACTGTTTTGATGAAGAATGACCATTGACCTTCAAATGAATACACACGCTGTCACACTGGTAATATGAAATGAAACGATATAACACGGTCATTCAAATATATATGAAAATAAGAATCTTCAACTCAAATGTGAAGCCAGTTCTATTGTATGGCTCTGAGACATGGAGAACAACAAAGACAACAACCAAAAAGCTACAGACTTTCATAAATGGGTGCTTGCGTAGAATAGAGGGATTAAAATAGTATGACAAAGTTACCAACGTGGAACTGATGACAAGAGCTAGACAAGTGCCAGTGGAACAAGAGATGAGAAGAAGACGATGGCGATGGATAGGACACACACTGAGGAAACCTGTTGATAGCATTACAAGGCAGTCCTTGTTCTGGAACCCCCAGGGAAAGAGAAGCAGAGGTAGACCAAGAAGCACATGGAGAAGAGAGCTGGAAACCGAGGTGAAAATGATGAGGAGAACGTGGAAAGAACTTGAGATGATGGCACGTGACAGGAGGACTTGGCATGTGTTTGTTGAAGACCTATGCTCCTTTGGGAGTTGAGGGTTATGATGATGATGAAAGCACGTTTAAAATGCAATTACTTGAAAGAAGTATCAAAAGAATCCATGGTGGTAATCAATATCGATACCGGGTGGAACAAAGAACAGACGATCAAATAATTGTACGAAACATAATACTAGACTAACCCATTTACTTCAGTGAAAAGCCTGTAACAACACTCCTTGCAAGCAACAAGAAACAACATAACCCACCACAGTCGGAGCCCTACAGAAGGTCGTACAAACATTCAAGCATTGCAACCTTCCTATGATACACACAGAGAAAATAACATTATGGATACATCTTTAGCACCTTATGATTCAGAACGTGAGATAACAGAACGAGAAGAAAGCGAGACCACCAACACTGAGATACATATAGCTACCAAGCGCCTTACCGCCCCTCATCAGGAGATTCGTCGCCACAAGCGAAGCTATTGCGTCTACCACAAGAGCATGTTTGAGCCAAGTTCAGAAGAAATCATCGCCCAGTTCACAAGCCGATTCCAGTTTTACAATATCGTCCAAATATTCAATCGCCCTCTTTCTTCTGCAGAGCGACTGTAAACACAGCATCACAATCAATACCAACTTCATCACATTACGACAGTCGTCTCTCCAGTAGAGAAATTACACTGTTAGAGCTTGCAAAAGAAATTTCAAAATTTATGCAGGCAGTGTAATCATCGTAAAGTACTCCCCCAGCAAAGTACTAATCGCAGCACTTCCCCAGCACAGTGCTTATAGGTACCTCATCAACATAGTACCTACCACTAAGTCACTTTATTATTTTTACCAGTGCTTAAGGTAGTTGATTTATTGGACACTTAGACACTCACACTACTCATGTAGCTCCTTAAGAGACGAGAGAATAGAACTGTGAAGAAAAAAGAAGAAATAATCAGACTGTAATCTAGAGAAACACAGAGTCCTGACTATGTAGACTTATTCTAGGTAAACTCACAGAGCTTGTCAGTGTACTTCCCAAGATATCAGATTCAGCACACCAGACGATCAAGACTGATAATTACTGTTATGTATTGATAGTATTATTGTCATAATTTGTTTGTATTGCATATATATTCCACTTATTTGCACATTTATGGTAAAAGAGAAGAAAAAAAAGAAGGGTTATGAAATAGGTATGACTAAGTCATAGAAATGTAAGAAATTCCTCTAACCCATATACAGGTAGCAAAGAGTGCACATGATGCACTAATGGTAAACATCCCCACGACACATCTCATACCCTTTCCCCCTTCACCACCCACAAATGATATACCCCAGTTACCATTGCGCTGACTATATAGCGACACCAGGAACGCGACATGCTTCGCAGTAGTGCTGCTTTGAGCAGTAATCATAGTTTGAACTTAGTAGAGGAATTACCAAAGATATTATATGTGACTACTTGAGAGATGATAATGATGACACAGCCACGTAGTCACGTTGACATTAACTTTAGCCAGAAGGACGTTCTATATTTCATGAAGTTCTGTACACATGTATATGACGTCTATAGTTTCAGACAGAATTAACGAATTGAACGGTGCATCCAAGGCTAAGATCAGTTGGGCACATCAAATTCTGACCTGATTAGCGACACGTCTTTCACTATCACCCCAGGACAGTTTACTATCCACGTTTCGTCATGTTATTAAGTGTAACTCCGCCTATCTGACCGTTTTAATTCAGTAATGACATTGACGGCAGATACTACAGACATAACGAGTGCTGAAAAATCTCTGCTTCCAGAGACAGCTACCATGTCAACCTGTATAAAGATAAGATATAAATATTGCATGTATTGAATTAATATTGATGAGTTGTTGTATCATATGAGGTTATGTATTTATGTAATGAGTGATGACATATCTATCCTACGTCGCGATACTTTATAAAGCTAATTGAAGCATTAGTTATTGGTAACGGAATGACATTACATTTATGGTTTTATCTTTGCGACTTTCCATATTAGAACTCATAGTTTGTAAATGTATATGTACAGGAGCAGGTATAGGATAATACATTATAGTTAGGGATTAGATAGTTGTTGATAGAACGCAAATGTCTCCCTACGGGATACATTTGTGTGGCCCCGGGTTGTATGTCAACGCGAGGCTTGCCCTAGCATTATTCATGCTATTGTTAGAGTGAGATAAACAGTTAGGACAGCTCACAAGGAAAAATAATGAATGAAAATAATAATAAATTGCTAACTGACAACAGTTCAGAATATCGGCTCACGTTAACTAAAAGTGAGTGATTATCAAGAGTTGAAAATAGAATGTTCTGTGGCCGGGGCAGGTGTTCCTTAGGACTGGAACGGCACCATATTACCATCATGTGGCAGTGCCGGTATATGCAGTATTTTCAGTTTACTTTACAGAGAGCAGATGTTTAACTGGCCTAATCACCAGAGATCTAGATTTCTCTCCTAAATTTGTGTTACCAGGTTCGATTTTCTTCTCTTAGGTGTTGATGTAGCGAATTTAATTGAAATGGATAGATTTCTTAGCTTAATCTCAAAACTGTAGTAATTCACCTTTTCAACAGCGTTCGATTTCATGCAAAACTTTTAATATCTTTCAGCATGAAACTTAAATTTCAACAAAGTCTGGAATTCAGAACATTTTTACAATAATAAGCATAATAAAGTTTTAACATCTCATCAGATGCTTTCATCGATGCAAAAATCCCTTTTTGCATCTTTGTCTCATAGGCCTACTCAATTGTCAAATATGGCGAACTTTCTCATTCCACCGTGTTCCTTCCTTTAAGTTACCGTCTTATCTTAGGTTCGACGACATTTACCCATCTCTTCAGATTTGTCCTTGTTTTCTTTATCATCATAAGTATTCCTTGAGCTAAATACTTTCCAACACAAGGATATTTTCTGCTCTACATGGTTTGAGGTGTAAGACTAGTTTTTACAAATTGACTCAAATCCTCGAACCTAGTTCTGCTGCGACTAGGGTTGGGAGCTCTATTCAAAATATACATTGAATGATAGTCACTACTTACGCAAGTAAGAAATATAAAACCACTCAATGTCCTGAAATGCACATTTTATAATAAATGTTGATGTTGACTTCCTCAAACTAAGAAATATGTAGAGCTGGACCAGATACGACCTCTTGAGTTGCGCTCTTTCATTCTACTGCCAAATGGCGTCCTGTTCTATATTCCCCGGGGTAAATCTGAGCTATCCGATTGGTCAGGGGAAATCACCCAATTATTAGAAATGGCGTGTGGAAGCGACTCTGTCCTAAATATGTGACACTATAATTTTTTTTATATTCTGTTTCTCATAAAATATAAAATTATGGGGTGGTCTGTGATTCCTCCGTCTTGTTGGAGTATAGCCTGTTTCCAAAGGAACAACTATGTACACGGCCACAGTTCGAGAACAAGGAAAAAAGGCTCGACCAATAAATTTAAGTAAAAAGATGTGGGTCAGCAAATCAGAAGAGTGGCGAGAAAAACACACCACGCTGAAATGACCAGAGGTCATTAGTTAGTCCTGAGTTGGTCATCAGTGTGTGATCAGCTGCTGTGTGGACAAGATGTACCATCTGTGGTTTTACAGATAGGGTTTTTATAAATATATATATATAGATGTCCAGCCATCACTAGCGAGTGTTATTCTATCGGAAGATAGTATTTGATTCTGTAGTTCACAGTTAGTGTGTATTTCTAAAAGGAGATCAGCGTTTATGCTGTCTTGCAAGTATTGGATTGTGATTATATTTTGCACAGAGTAGAATTTTGTTTCCAGGAGAGTTTTGCAGAAGCACTATTTGCCAGTTCGCTATGAGAACTTTACGACTATGTATCAAGAAATGGATGGTTATGAATATATAACGACTATGTATAACGTACCGAAAGGCTGTAAATATATGAAGGAAACTATAGATATTATGGTGGAGTTATGTTGAACAAAGTTTGAGTTGTCAAGAATTACATACGACTTTTAAGAAAAAGTGAGTGTCGACTTCTATATGAGAACCGCAAATATGCTCTCTCATGTAAGTATCAGAATGGTGAACATATATTTTTTATGCATGAGATGAATTTGGTTTCTAGGAACGGTTATAGAGAAATGTCTGACCAGTTCATCGAGGAAAATATTTAAGTACCTAAAAAGTATGGAATGCTAATAAAGAGCATAGGTACCACGAGTAAACAGGAGAAGATTTGGGAAGACTAAGAAAGTCTACAGGAGATTATAACATGTTAAAGAGGAATACGGAAGTTTACAAGACATAGAATTCATGTATGAATTACCCCTGATGTACAAAGACCCAGTTAATGCTTATATGCGAGCTCTATCATTTGAATGACTCATCATACGTGTTGCATTATTATGTTATTAAAAGGTTTTGAAGGATCAGAATGAATTTGATTCCATCTTTAAGAGTTGCTGAAAGTAGGTCAGGAGAGCTGGAGAGTTAGAGAAGGAAATGTCGAAATTGTCCTCTTTTCACACAACATGCCTAAGAAAAATTCTCCGAATCTTTTGGCCGAATACCATCACCAACCAAGATCTGCTTACTCGGAGCAAGCAAGAGGACATGCACACCATCATAGCTGGCAGACGCTGGAGCTGGGTTGGTCATGTCCTCAGAAGAGACCCCGATGCCATCACTAGAACAGCTATGCTATGGACCCCTGAAGGAAAACGAAAGAGAGGCCGACCAAAAACAACTTGGCGGAGGACTGTGGAGGCTGAGATGCAAAGAATGAACCAGAGTTGGGGCACTGTACGAAGGATGGCCGCCGACCGAGCAAAGTGGAATCAATTTGTTGTTGCCCTACAAGACGCCACCAGGCGTAATGGTCACTGACTGCTTTGACGGTAGGCGGCTAAGGATCAAATAAGAAGAAGAAAGAAGAAAATACGTCATGTTTGTTTACACTACCACTATATGAGAAGTCACCATAACATTGAAGAAGGAACTGAACGAACCCGAGGTATACAAGAAAAGGATTATACTGTAGTATCATCCAGGAATTTACACCTCTGGCGTAGATGGCCAGTAAAGATATTAACTAAATAACTTGGAAGATAACACAGAGAGAAAAAAAGAATAGATAAAAGGAAGAACTTGTAAAACATATACAACTAGTGATATAACGCTGTGACAAAAGTCGCTGACATTGTAGATAAGACACACATTGATGACACCAGCTGACAGCATTACAAGACAATTCGTTTCTGGAATCCCCAACGTAAGAGAAATAGTAGAAGACCTAACACCACATGGGGAAGAGAACTGGAGACATGAAAGGGATAATATAAAAATGGAAAGAACTCGAATGGACGGCATGGGTCACGCAGGTGTGGTGGGAATTTTCAAAGGCCTATGCTCCACCAGGTAGCTAAAGAGTAACTATACGGAAAGTCTGGAGCACCACTCACAACTGGAAAGACGGAGGTCAAGTAAAACACACGAAGACAATAGGAGAGATCTCCGATGACATTATAGAACTGCTGGGAAAACATGGAGTATCTAACAGACTGGCATGTTTAGAAGACATTAGTTCAGGGAATTTGTCGTCGCGTGCAGTGGTTATGACACGTGGTTGTGCAAAACAGCCAATGATTAATGGTATATTCATACGAATGCTGTGTTACGCAAGCCAAATGTGGACATAAAATAACACGCACATATGCATACATTTGCATCTGTGAAGGGCCAATGCCCGGACAGTGATATTCAAGAAATGGGATATACAGAGAAAGAATTAAGAGAGAATATTATAAATAGCACAGTGAGAACGAACGAACGAACGAACGAACTTTATTTTCGAAGGGTTGAGAATTGGGCGCGCAGGCCCGTCTAACATTCTGCCCTTTCACTCTCATTAATCTTGCATACTATATCCTTTTATTCCCACGTATTACTTTAAGCATTAATTTAAAGGCATGCAACATTATAAAGTTAACATAACAGCATTCATTTACAGTTTACAATCATAATAAAAAATGAGTAGGTTTTTTTTTAAAAATAAACAAGATAGTGACTGAAGAAAAATAATAATAATAAAAAGATAATAGTAGAACTCGATCTTTGCTGCAATACATTCTGTTTATATTACAAACTGTTGATCCTGTGAACCGCTGCAGACAGGGTTGATTATGGGTTTCCCAGACAGTGCCGAACGAACGAACGAACGAATGTATGTGTTTGTGCATGGGGCTGGCAACCTCATCATGTGAAACTAATTGCCACATAAACCACCACTGTAGGAGCATGTGAATGTTTGGTGCAGGCTTCCTGCAAGGGGACCAGCTTCATTGTTGGCTCAGAGCTTTGTAAGGAGAGAAAAAAATATGAAGATGAATCCGTGCAGGTGTTGTGGTCTGTTATGTCTTCATGTTATATTTCTTTAAGATGTCTCTAACCCCTCGATCCATCTTCTCTTGGGCCCTCCTTTATTCTTGCGCTTTTCCTTTTGGGGTTATATACTCATTTGTCTGTTTGGTAAGGACTCTTCTTCTTTCATTCAGCGTTCGCTCTCACGAAACCACGTGCATTTTTTCTTACAAAAGTGTCTCAAGCATCTCTTGTCACCGTACAGTTTCTCCCTCAAAGAGGTTGGTGAAGCTGTTAGTCAGGTCCACTTGTGGAGGACATTATACTTGTTAAATCAGTCGAGGTTCCTTAGATGACACGATCCTACTTGGATAACTGTGGCAATTCTAGAGCTAATACATGCTTACCAAGCTCCGACCCTCGCGGAAAGAGCGCTTTTATTAGTTCAAAACCGAGGTAAACGGCGACCGTTGCTTCAATTGGCTGTGCGTGGTATTCCCGGAAGCGGGAGCCTCCCAGATCTGAGGCACAGTTACGTCTCCGATGTCGCTCATTGGTGCAGTCACCTCACTGAACTATATTGTATGGACATGAGGTATAGAATACTATATAGGCGTGAGGTGGCAGGGAAGCAAACCCGTAAAATTTGCTTGCTGAAATCGGATGTGTCGGGCCGAAAGGCGCAGATATCGCAGCATAGCTGTAAACAACGACACAACGTAATTACCGCTCAAAATGGCCAGAGTTCTGAGAGATGGCTGAGCGAACGCAAACAACAACAACATACTTGTCTTCCCTACACGGACACATGTCTGTCTGTCTTTGGTAAGGAGCATTAAGCTTCTGAAATAGTTTATTGTGTCTGTTCCATATGCCATTGAGCTATTTTTGATTATTTCTGTTATCTCTTTATATGTTGTATTTGTCATCAGTTAGAATCTTACTTCCTCATTATTTGGCAAGTTTATCTGTCTTCTCTTTGCCATATATAATTCAGTGCGCAAGAATCCACAGTACTTTCAATTTGTTGAACGTATAGCTGGTTTAAATTACTACATACGAGAGGCTGTATAATTCTCTGTTTTTAATGGTGCCTTGTGGCAGTTATGAATAATAGGGATTCGCGAGGAACATTATCTTAGCTGTAGCATTTTTCATGTTCTCCAGGATAATTATTTACGCTGTCTTAGTACTTTTACCTCAGCTTTGATGTTGTTTAAAAATTGTCTAATGGTCTCTGAGATATGGCATATGTACCTTCATCTCAATATTGTGTAGCGCTTGTTGCTGATTCATATCTACATAGATCGATCAGGATTCATTCTCAAACAGTGCTCTGTCAAGCATTGTTATTTTGTATGTGTCAATATCTTCTTTCATTGGTGCTATTAAAACGATATCCCTCTTTACTCACTAGGCCTTTTTGTATTGCCTCAACAATGGCTTTTTCCAGGTGTCTCGTTGTACAGGTGATGATTTTTATTTTTTGCTTTTCTTGGACGAGTAACTGCTAAACGATGAAATGATTCTGTCACAGAGCAGACAAACTCGCAACACGTTCATTTTATATGCCAGCAACAGTTGAATTTGTTACATCAGGAAACCCAATTAAAATCAGAAGATAAAGTGATGGAATTGTGAAAGATAACCAGAGTAAACATCACAAAGTTACTTGGCAAACGTAAGAGGGCAAATGCGTCTTCCCGTAACGCTCGACAGTAGCAACTGGGGAAAACTGTCCACATTAAATATAACCGAACCACGGAGGCATTCAAGGGTTTATCGAACTTTTGAATAGCCTTCATTTAACATTCACAAAGTTGGAATAATTCTGTGAAACACTCTACTATTCATTCATCAGTGTATGTTTTAAACTGAATACCTGATGAGATAAAATCAAAGGTTTGCGGGCATTTCTTCGGGCAGTTGTACTCAGAAAATGAATTATCCAAACAGTTGGAGTAACAAACCAAGACAATTTTCGATTCAGGAAAATGTATTTCAGCTTTTTAGTTTTTTTTTTAAAGTTATGTTTATTTAAAAACGGTTTTAGCTAACTTCTGAACATAAAGTCTGTTTCTCTCTCAAGGCAGAGTATGTGCTTCTTCTGAAAGTGGTGTATGGTTCTTTTTGATGATAACAGTTTTCTTTTTTTGCTATCAAGGGAGGAACCATCATTATAATTATCTATTATCGGTCACTTGACATGGTGAGTAAACCACAAGTTCTTCTATATTTGGACATGTGTCCTAATATAACCAACGGACCGTGTGTCTTCAAAGAAAGGTGAGTAAACAGTGGTAAAGGATGCAGAAAAGAAGGTATCAACAAACTTGGAAACGGAGCATGAGGAAGTGATGAGACTTACATATTGTACTGGTTTTAGGTAATGGGCGCTTCTTTCTTCCTAACCGTGCATTGATTTTTACAAAATGCGATTACTCTACTTGTGTTAATTGGCGAGTCATTTTGTCAGTTTATAGACAAGGTGAAAAGCATAAACGAACAACGAGAGAGAGAGAGAGAGAGAGAGAGAGAGAGAGAGAGAGAGAGAGAGAGAGAGAGAGAGAGAGAGAGAGAGAGAGAGAGAGAGAAGGAATGATATCAACGTATTATTATCAGTCCACAGATAACTCAACGAAAACATGCCACTTCCTATCATCTTGTGCTTTCTGTTGCATGTCATCTACTTCTTGTTTGTCTGTTTCCAATTCTTTTCTTCGTGTATGTTGGTCTTTTTCTATTTCTCGTACTCTGAGATTCCACGACATGCATGTCTTGTAATGCTATCGACTGATTATTATTATTTTTTTTAAAATAAGTGTCGTATCAGCTCCATCGTCTTCTCGCCACATCCTGTTCCACTGGTCTTTGCCTGGTTCTGTCAATTATTTCCACGTCAGTCATCTTGTCATACCATTTAAGTCCTTCGATTCTGTGTAAGCATCCATTTATAAAATTCTTTATCGTTCTGCTTGTTTGTTCTAAACGTCCGGCATCGACAAGCTTCGGTCTACCCAGCTGTAAATGGGTACCTGACTTTGCACTTGAGTTAGGGACGGAAAAGGCAGCGAGGAAGGGATCTGGTCACATCACCTCTCGATGCTAGAATTAGTACAGTGAAGTATCTAAACACTAATCCCCTACGGCAGTATCTGCAATGGGAATAGCCTACCTTTACCTTTTTTGTTAGTTTTGTTATGAGACTAACTTATACAGTAAACAGAATCATCAATTATCATCATATTTATCATTGTCAAACAGACGCAAAAACTTATATCTTTTAAAACGTAAGGTTGATAAAGGCAGTAATTTGAAAAGATGAAAAGATAAGACATCAAAAAGATGAAGGATAAAAAGAAGGAGAGCAAGAAGCAAGGATAGGAAGAAGTTTCACATGAAGAAAAATAAGATGATAAATGATAAAAATAAGATCAACAAGAAAGAACAAGAATAAACAGAAGAAGAACAAGAAGATCAAGAAAAAAGAAAAAAACACTATAAGAAGAAGACACAGGAGACCAGGGATAAGAAGAAAAAGATCCAAAAGAAGAAACACAAAAAGGAGATAATGTTAAAATATGCAGAAATGTACCATAAGCACAACGTAGGTTTAACATGTGCCTGAATGTGTCTTGAGGAAGTACAATGTAAGCTTAACATGTGCCTGAATGTGTCATGAGGAAGTAACATGTGCCTGAATGTGTCTTCAGGAAGTACAATGTAAGCTCAACATGTACCTGAACGTGTCATGAGTAAGTACAATGTAAGCTTAACATGTTCCTGAATGTGCCATGAGTAAGTACAAGGTAAGCTAAACATATACCTGAATGTGCCATGAGTAAGTACAATGTAAACTTAACATACACCTTGCTCGCTCGCTTAGTTTCAGGTTCGTGGTAGTGAACCCAAGTTTCGTCACCAGTAACAATTCTTGATAGGAAACCACCGCCTTCTGTTTCGAATCGCCGCAAAAGTTCTTGACAAGCATCAATGCGTCGTTGTTTCAATTCTGGAGTAAGCTGCCGTGGCACCCACCTTGCAGACACTTTGTGGTATTGTAGCACGTCAGAGAGGATGTGGTGTGCTGAACCGTGACTGATGTCAAGATGTGTGGCAATATCATCCACAGTCAATCGGCGGTTTCCTTGTACGAGTCGTTCAACGGTTGCTATCGATTCTGGAGTCACTACTCTGTGTGCCTGACCCGGTCGTGAACAATCTGTCACAGAAATCACGCCGTTTTTGAACTTTGTACACCATTCATACACCTGCGACCTTGACATGCATGCATCACCGTACTTGAGCTTCATTCGCCGATGAATTTCTATTGGTTTCACCCATTCGCTGATCAAAAATTGAATAACAGAACGCTGCTGCTGTTTGGTGCATTCCACTAGCGGGGCGGCCATCTTTAAAACGTCATTATGACGTCACCTTATGCGTCATCACCGCGATGGCGCGTGCATGGCACTCGAGACATCCAGGACAACAATATTGGCAAGTTACAATATAATGGCATGATTATTCTTATTGTTATAACATATTTCCGGTTTTTACTTGACTCACCCTCGTATATATTCATTGAAAAGAATTTCACTGTTGTTTCTTTCTTTTCACTAAACGTTCTGTATTGCTTGGTAGTTAACTGTTTTGTTAATATATGTCTTAATTACCAGCTGGGGGTCTCATGAGCCATATCAGTACCTCAGGAGAAGTGTAGTGTGGGTGAAGACCTAACCTACTCTCAGGATCCTTGATGGGATTTGCTTCTTGACTTAACTGAGAAGAGTTTAAATTTCAGTCTCCTGAAACATTTCTTCCTACAAGTGTCGGACTATCACATACAGCGAGCCAAAAGACACCGTAGAAGAGATTGGTACTCTCTTTTATTTCTTCTATCTATCCTCCCTTCTACCCTGTCGGCACACCCATAGAAGGTCTGGAAAGATAAAAAGTTTACACGGCCTGCATCTGTCTCCTCATATAAGGTCTGGGAAGATAAAAAGGTTTTTACGGACTGGATAGTACTAGCTGCAGTTCTTGATTTCTGTAAATTCCTATGTGGCTACCTTGAGCTGAAGCACCATTCTTCAATTCACATCTCTGCCAAGAGTAATCTTGAGCGAAAGGTAGACACCTTTGAAGACCCTCAGTAAATACTCTGAATTTTGGCCACTGTTGGACCATCACTGCAGAGCAAGGGGAGTCAATCACGTGACAACAAAGAATGAAACAGAAGAAGAAGAAGCAGGCGAATGTCCAGAAAGGAGTAGGAGAAACACAGAAGAAAAAAACAGGAGAGGAAAAGAGAAAAAAAGAACAAGGAGGAGAAGAAGAAGAGGAACAAAAAGAGGAAGAATATATGGTGAGGAAACTGAGAAATAAAAGACGGGAACTAGCAAGAAAGAGAAAATAAAAGAAGGAGGAGAGGAGGTAGAAGAAAAACAATGAGACAAATAACAACAAGAAGGGGAGACAGAAGAAGGAGAGAAATAAGAGGAAGAACACGAATAAGAAGAAGAAAAACACAGAGAAGAAGAAGAACAGGAAGAAGACGAAGAAAGAGAGGGAGAAGAAGAAAGACAAAAGAGGAATAATAAAAAGAAGAAAAACAATAGGAGACGAAGAATAAAAACAGAGAACAAAGAAAACAAATAGAAATGTGAGATGAAGAAGATAAACATAGGAAGACGGAGAAGACGGAGAGGCAGAATATAAAGAGGAAGAAGAAGAAGAAAAAGAGTGCAAGTATATCAAGCATAATAAGAAGAAGAACAAGAAAATGAAGAAGAATAAGATACAAGAAAGGTAAAACAAGAAGATTAATGACAAGAAAAATGGTCAGAAAAACAAGAATAAGAAGGCCCAAAAGAAGAAGAACAAAAAGATGAAAGATACGACGCAGAAAAACAAGTAGATCAAGGATAAAATAAAGATGTAACAGAAGAAGAACAAGATTTGGAACAAGACAAGAATATTCAGAAGAAACAGATCATGGACAAGAAGAAGAAAACGATCCAGAATAAGAAGATTATGAATAAAGGACAGATTCAAATAAGATGAATAATAAGATCACGGATAAGAAGAAGATGAACAAGAAGATCATGCATTAGACGAAGATGATCCAGAAGAAGAAGAAAAAGAGCAAAAAGACAAGGGATAAGAAGAAGATCCAAAAAAGAACGACAACAAAAATATCAAGAATAAGAAAAACATCCAGAAGAAGAAGAAAGGGAAAAAAACGATGAAGGATAATAAGAAGAGGAACAAGAAGATCAAGGATAAGAAATATGACGATTCAAAAGAGGAATAAAAAGAAGATAAATGAAAAGAAAGACAACAAGAAGATCAAGGATAAAATAATCCAAAAGAAGAAGAAAAACAAGAAGGAAAACATGCAGCAGAAGAAAGATAAGACTAATAAGATAAAACGTACGTTAAAGAAAGACGGAGCTCATAAACATGATTGTTACGTCTGCTGAACTCTGTTTGATTTAGCTTGAATTAACTGACGTAATGACGACAATATATAAACATTTCCTTTTCTACCTTGACCTGTATCTGTGCTATGTTAAACCTATTTCCACACTCCATACAAACAAGTTCGCACATACAGACCGAACCAAATCCTCAGGAAAATAATTCTGTGAAGCAAATTTGTGAAAAATTGGACGTAGGAGATGTAATAGGGTTCTAAACTTGTGTCACGTGATGAGACAAAATGTGTCTGAGATGAACTTTTCTGGCACTTGAATTCTTTCAACAACTTTCGTGATGGACAAACGACCTCCACTCGTGGAACCAGGGCTTAATCAAGGATGTCCTACCAGCAGACGGAGTTCTTAAAAGTCGGATGAGAGGAATGTTGTGGTGGTAAAATGGGGAATCCTTGTTAAATTTGAAAATGCGCAGGAATGACGATTTTTCAGTTAACCTAAGACGTGTTTAATCTGTGATAAATATGAGCAGTTGTAGTCACAGCAAACTGTGAATGACGTTGTACTACCGCTCATCATGTGCACTTGATGAGAACAACAGCGGTCAAGGCGATATGTTTTTGTTGTAAACAAACGCAGACAGTAAAATATATGTTGCTATTCCGGTTATAATTTTTAAAAACACAGTCTTGCCTCGCCATGGTGAGTCGAGCTCGCTCAACCTAGGCATATGGTCAGTCGGTTATATTAAGGCGCATGTCCTAATTGAGAAAAAAACCTTTTGGTTTGGTTTTATGAATAAGTAGTGACAAAGTTGCCAAATAAAAATGATGTATTGTTCGGCACAAGTGACACACTAGGAGGTTATTAGGATAAAATTACTAAAAACAGTTGCTATTACTCTCATGGAAAATATAGTTCTTGTTAGAGACAAGATAGTGCTGCTTACAGACTTTCTGTTGAAATGTGATTAGATTGGTTAATAACGTCGTAACTGAGCCGCAGAGCTGGACCATTGAGTTTATCCAGTCTTGATGTTAGTTACGTCGTTTTGTGATATCTCATGTTTGAGCAAAGCCCTTGTAATGGATCGTGGCTATGGCCAGAGTGGCTAAGAGGTATGGCGTCTGCCTCGAATTCTAGAGGCACCGGGTTCGATTCCCAGTTGAGAGAATATAATTTATGGGAATTTTTTTCAGAACCAGTGGCCCAATGATGTCATACTCCCCCATGGTCTCCTGGGTAGTGAGATCGGATGCCTAGCTTTCTAAGGGCGAAAAAATAGGAGGTCCCGTGTGCAAGTTGTGCATGTTAAAAATCCCACGGCAGTTGGAATTCGTAAAGAGTAGGCCGTAGGGCCGCTGCTCTGGCAAAGTTTTACAAAATTAGAAATCTACCCACCACACAAATAAAATGTGTGATTCCTATATACACAGATTTGGATTCTCGCCGGTGCTACGGAGTTCGTGCACTGTGCTGAGATCCTCCTTGTGTGATCTAAGGGTGGAGATCGGAGCATTGACGGAGTGGTCCGTGTGCAACGAAGATAGTCCTTAAAACCAAACCAAATCAAACTAATGGATCGTGCCTAATAATGAAGTCAGTTTGTATATTAGTGATTGTTAAAGATCAGAAAATTCCGCAGGCATTCACACCTAATACAGGTAATCTCTGTTGTTTTCTTTATCCTAATAGGATAACTGTAAACAAAACTGGAATTTATGAATTATATGCTGTACACGAAGTATTAGTAAGAGTGACATTGTTACTATATTGCTGTTTTGACTAGAGTGACCATATCGTTTTTCACAAAAAAGGACGTGTTCTGACTTTTTGACGCAAAAAAAGGAGACAATTCACGACAAATAAATAGGACACACACACACACACACGCACACACACACGCACTCACGCACGCGCGCGCGCACACACACAAAGGGGTGGGGGCGTATTCCAGTCCATTAATATATGATTGTGAAGATTAGAGCTAGTTCTAGTTATATAAGGTTAGACAAAAGTTAAAATAAAATGTCCTTATGTTTTAAAATGATTTTAACATAAAAAGTTAGCTTTCCACATATTAATTTGCATTGATAAAATTATTATTATTATTATTCTTTATTTATTGTGGAAAGTATCTACTTTAACAATTCATTATTTTCTTTTACATATTCATGGATTTGACCGTACGACACGACTTTTAAATTATATTGCAGAGGAAGTATTCCGTTGATGTAATCTACATTGAACAATGTCTCTGTCTTTTGTTCAGTTACTTTCTTTCTATGAAAAAAAAAGCGTATCCACGTTTTAATTGTGACCAGGCACCGCAAGAAAATATTGTCAGATCATTAAAAATTTAGAATGAAATTCAAGATTTACTGATTGTTTTAGATATATGGTTCGTTTCCCATGTGCCAGCAACTGAATGATTCCTTCATAAATGATATTACTTTCAACTAATACTCAAAATGTGGTTGTCGTCAAAGCCAGTCTAGAGACAGACATCATAACATTACAGTAGACATAACTACTATACACTAAAGACAATTTGCGATTGCTGGAACAATCTTGGATGAAAAATATAATTTACTTATAGATCCTCCGTCCGTGTCATATGTGTTTCCATTGTTTTAGATCTCCGTTTAATATAGCAGAAAAAATAATATAGTCAAGTAGATCTATCTGTCTGTCTGTCTGTCTGTCTGTCTGTCCATCCGTCCGTCCGTCTGTCTGTCTGTCTATCTATTTATCTATCTGTCTCTGTCTGTCTGTCTGTGTATCTATCTATCTGTCTGTGTATCTATCTATCTATCTATCTATCTCTATCTATCTATCTATCTATCTATCTATCTATCTATCTATCTATCTATCTATCTATCTATCTATCTATCTATCTATCTATCTATCTATCTATCTATCTATCTATCTATCTATCTATCTATCTATCTATCTATTTATCTATCTATCTATCTTCCTGACTACCTACCTGCCTACATGTATGTCTGTCTGTCTATCTGCCTGCCTGATGGCCTGCCTATCTGTCTGCATACCAGCCTGCTTACCTGCATAACTGTCTGTCTGTCTGTCTATACATATAATAATTCTGACAATACGATTAATGTTTGAAGCACAAAACCTAACCTGACCTCTTCAGATGACATGATCAAAGTCTTCAGTTTGGACAAGCAAATGATACTAGTCCCTTTGAAACAGAAAAGACCAGCAAGCGTGTAGGTAGACATACAAGAACATAAGTCAGCATTTTGTAAGTGGAAGTTGAAAGAAACCATGAAGAGATGAACGGGAAAGAACAATAAACATTATTTTAATAAGGTTGATAATTAGGCGGGCATGCAGGGTGCCCCGTATAGTCCCCGGGGGGTCTCTGAAGGGACAAAGAAAGAATAGGACTACTGAATCCTCAGGCATGTCGTACAAGTCGACTAATATGCGGCGGTGCATGATGCTGCGACATCCTCATGTCAAACAAATTGCATCAGAAACCACTGCTACAAAAGCATGTGACTGCTTGGTGCAGGCTTCCTTCAATTGACCTACATACATCGAGGGGCCCATGTTCCGTAAGGAGCGCAAAAGACAATGATTAAATTATGATTCGGGAGTTAATATGTACTAGGGATCTATGAAGTTGGAGACAAAACAATATGCAGATCTATTGTGTTTAGTCGGTGATACAGTGACATCATTTAATCATATCTGATCTGAGAGAGTTAGCAAGAAGACACTAAAGTAAACACACCTTGTTAAAAGACAACACACTTAGTTACAAGAAAACTCATTTAGTTACAAGACAACACATTTAGTTACAAGATAACACATTTAGTTACAAGACAACATACTTAGTTACAAGACATCGCATTTAGTTACAAGACAACACATTTAGTTACAAGACAACACATTTATTTACAAGACAACACACTTAGTTACAAGATAACACACTTAGTTATAAGATAACACACTTAGTTACTAGACAATACGTTTAGTTACGAGACATCACACTTAGTTACAAGACAACACTCTTAGTTACAAGACAACACACTTAGTTACAAGACATCACGCATAGTTACAAGATAACACACTTAGTTATAAGACAACACACTTAGTTACAGGATTACATAATTAGTTAAAAGATATAACACATAGTTACAAGACAACACACTCAGTTACAAGACAAAGCACTAACTTACAAGACATCACGCATTTCTACAAGACAACACACTTAGTTACAGACAACACACTTAGCTACAATACAACACACTAAGTTACCAGAGAACACCCTTAGCTACAAGACAGAACACATAGTTACAAGATAACACACTTAGTTACAGACAACACACTTAGTTAAAAGACAACACACTTAGTTACAAGACAACACACTTAGTTACAAGATAATACACTCAGTTACAAGCCATCACGCTTAGTTACAAGACATCACGCTTAATTACAAGACAACAAACACTTTGTAACAAGACAACACATTTAGTTACAAGACAACATACTTCGTTACAAGACATCACACTTAGTTACAAGACAAGACACTTAGTTACAAGACAAGACACTTAGTTACTAGACAACACACTCAGTTACAAGGTAACACATTTAGTTACAAGACAACGCACTTAGTTACAAGATATCACGTTTAGTTACAATACAACACACTTAGTTACAATACATCACACTTAGTTACAAGACAATACACTTAGTTACAAACCATCACGCTTAGTTACAAGACAACACACTTAGTTACAAGATAACACACTTAGTTACAAGATAACGCACTTAGTTACAGGATAACACACTTAGTTACAAGACATCACATGTAGTTACAAGACAACACACGTAGTTACTAGATAAGACATTAATTACAAGATAACATTTAGTTACAAGATAACACATTTAGTTGCAAGATAACACTTAGTTACAAGATAACACATTTAATTACAAGCTAGCACTTAATTACAAGATAACACATTTAGTTACAAGATAGCACTTAATTACAAGATAATACATTCAGTTACAAGATAACACTTTGTTACAAGATATCACATTTAGTTACAAGATAACACTTAGTTACAAAATAACACATTTAGTTACAAGATAGCACTTAATTACAAGATAACACTCTTTGTTACAAGAAAACACACTTAGTTACAATATAACACACTTAGTTACAAGATAACACATTTAGTTTCATGATGACACACTTAGTTACATGATAACATACTTAGTTACAAGATAACACATTTAGTTACAAGATAACACATATAGTTACAAGATAACACACTAAGTTACATGATAACACGCTTAGTTACATGGTAACACACTTAGTTACCAGATAATACACTTAGTTACCAGACAAAACACTTAGTTACAAGATAGCACATATAGTTACAAGATAACACACGTAGTTCCAAGATAACACATTTAGTTACAAGACAACACATTTAATTACAAGATAACACATTTAGTTACAAGATAACACATTTAGTTACGAGATAACACATTTAGTTACATGACAACACACCTAGTTACAAGATAACACATTAATTACAAGATAACACATTTAGTTACATGATAACATACTTAGTTACAAGATAACATATTTAGTTACAAGATAACACATTTAGTTACATGACAACACACTTAGTTATAAGATAACACATTTAGTTACAAGATAGCACATTTATTTACAAGACAGCACACTTAGTTACAAGACAACATACCTCGTTACAAGATAACACATTTAGTTACAAGACAACACACTTCGTTACAAGACAACACACAGTTACAAAACAAAACATTTAATTACAAAACAACACATTTAGTTACAAGATAAGACACTTAGTTACAAGATAACACATTTAGTTACAAGATAACACATTTAGTTACAAGATAACACATTTAGTTACAAGATAACACACTTCGTTACAAGACAACACACAGTTACAAAACAAAACATTTAATTACAAAACAACACACTTAATTACAAGATAATACATTTAGTTACAAGATAATACACTTAGTTACAAGATAATACAGTTAGTTACAAGATAATACACTTAGTTACAAGACAACACACTTAGTTACAAGATAACACACTTAGTTACAAGATAACACATTTAGTTACATGATAACACACTTAGTTACATGATAATACACTTAGTTACAAGACAACACACTTAGTTACAAGATAACACATTTAGTTACAAGATAATACACTTAGTTACAAGATAACACATTTAGTTACATGATAACACACTTAGTTACAAGATAATACACTTAGTTACAAGATAACACATTTAGTTACAAGATAACACATTTAGTTACAAGACAACACACTTAGTTACAAGACAACACACTAAGTTACAAGATAAGACATGTCGTAGATTCTCAAGGCTGTTTTGGTCGTTTGGAACCTACCGCTGTTCGTCAAAGGGGAAGAATTCCACGTCAATGGTACAGGAACTCTTGTAGATGGCCGGCGGTTCCCAAACCACGTGACCGTCGGAATGTAAAGTGGCCTTCGTCATCAAGGTTACCTCGTAGTTACCGTCTGCGCTGAAAGCAGACGAAGAGATAGTCGTGAAGATTACAAGAGAAGAAAGAATTATAATCTGCCTGGATCATATTACAAGGTGAAATATTGATTGTAACATAGTGTAAGATCATTTACGCATGATGTTATAAATTTTGTGTAATTTTACCTCTTCTATGCAAAGTCAATTACATCAGCATTGCTCGTAAATTTACCGTATTTCCCTCCTTATAAGACGCGCGGGGTACACGACGCATGAATAATTTAACGGGATATTTAGGGGAAAAATAATAATAAATTATATGAACTTATTTATGATATTCCATACACAACATTGCTTTATTTTCTTGTACACAAAAGCATTATATTGCTCACTTGAAATTTATGTTTTAATAGAAGCATTTTATGACGCATACGATTGGTTTATAATTCGATATCACTAGCTACCCAAAATATTTTAATGATCTGAAAGTTTCAAGACAAACGATAACAACAACCTTGTCTATGATAGCGATTATCATCATCTTGTAAGACGCTGGGCGATTTTTTAGATAGACTTTTGCTTTTAAGTGCGTCTTATATGGCGGGAAATACGATATTTAATACGAGATTTGCTATGCAATATCTAACATATGAAATCTTCAGCGCAAAGAACTTATTTAGAGTTCTATTAATTATTGTTTAGTAAATTCAAATATTTCATAACTGCTGTGTTTATTTTACAGATGTAATGTCGTTACATGAATTATTAAATTTGAAATACACTTGTTAAATTCTTTTCTTGATCAATATATTACGTGAGTTTTATAACATCATTTCTTATAATTTAATTCTATAATCCTAATTCTGTTACATCGTAAGTGTAATGAGAATTATGTCATCGTATGTGTAATGTGAATTATGTCATCGTATGTGTAATGTGAATTATGTCATCGTATGTGTAATGTGAATTATGTCATCGTATGTGTAATGTGAATTATGTCATCGTATGTGAAATGTGAATTATGTCATCGTATGTGTAATGTGAATAATGTCATCGTATGTGTAATGTGAATTGTGTCACCGTATGTATAATGTGAATTATGTCATCGTAAGTGTAATGTGAATTATGTCATCGTATGTGTAATGTGAATTATGTCATCGTATGTGTAATGTGAATTATGTCAACGTAGGTGTAATGTGAATTATGTCATCGTAGGTGTAATGTGAATTATGTCATCGTTTTGTAATGTGAATTATATCATCGTATGTGTAATGTGAATTATGTCATCGTATGTGTAATGTGAATTATGTCATCGCAGGTGTAATGTGAATTATGTCATCGTATGTGTAATGTGAATTATATCATCGTATGTGTAATGTGAATTATGTCATCGTATGTGTAATGTGAATTATGTCATCGTATGTGTAATGTGAATTATGCCATCGTAGGTGCAATGTGAATTATGTCATCGTAAGTGTAATGTGAATTATGTCATCGTAGGTGTAATGTGAATTAGGTCAACGTAGGTGTAATGTGAATTATGTCAACGTAGGTGTAATGTGAAATATGTCAGATAAATACAATTATTTAACATAATCGTCATTATTTTCCTTTGCGCTCCTGACAGAGCAGGCAGCCACCACTATAGCTGGTCCTTTTGCAGAAAGCCTACCACCAAACATTCACATGCTGTTGTAGTGGTGGTTTACGTGGCAGTTTACTTAACATGATGAGGTTGACATCTCATATAAGTCGCCTTGCACGAGCGCAGGACAGTGCAGTAGTATTATTATTTCTTTGTCTCGTCTTGATTTGATATTTTTAAGCTAAATGTTCTTATTTTACACCTGTAATGTGTATTCATTTGACGCTTACAATCTCTCACATCACCAGCGTAACGTATATTGTATTATTAAATTTTTATCATTTGAGCTCTTCACGCATTGAACACAGATGCGATTAAATAGGTCACAATGAAACCTTCAAATGCTTTTAAAGGAACCGTATTGATCTTTCACATAAGCTATCTTTCATTTAAAAGCCAAAAATATTTATATGTGAAAAAAGTGAATACGCATTAAGTTATTTTACTTTCCTGCTTTAAAAAATAAAAATAAAAAAGCAGAACACCAGAAGCCTTTCCAATCAAATAAACGTCAAACAAAGAACATGCTGCGCAATATAGAAGAAGAACCTGCCTCTATCAAAAACAGAGATCAATAGTAAAACATTAAAATTCACAAGCGACATAAAACATCTAATTGATGACAGCATGAAGCAAAACATCACAAAAGTGTGTAGACATCAATAATAAATGTCGGACAATAAATACGAACTCTGGTGTTTATTGCTCGTGCTCTCTGTCAGTGATTGCGCGTGCTCTCTGTCAGTGTACACGAAATATCAGGAAGCAAAAATAAATGTGGTAATTTAAAATGTCATTTAAGAGACTCGTTAACAGAAAACATTAGTTCCTTTTTGAAGAAAGACAAAAACATTATTTATGATTGCACAGTGGGAATGATGTTTAATAATTTATAACTACAATATTTATACTTTAAATTACATTTTATTATCACCACCTTTCAACGCCACAAGAAACATAAGCCTTCAGCAAACAACAACTTCAGCAAACAACAACTTCAGCAAACAACAACTTCTGCAAACAACAACTTCAGCAAACAACAACTTCAGCAAACAACAACTTCAGCAAACAACAACTTCAGCAAACTTTTAACATAAGTCCCGTGCCATCAACTTAGGTTCTTTCCATGACTTCCTCATCCCTTTCATATCTGTCTTCAGTTTTTATCTCATTGTGTTCTTGAGTATCTCTTCACCTCTCGTACCCTGAAGATTCCAGTAGAAGGTCTCCATGGTAACGCTACGAACAGGTATCCTCAATGTATGTTTCGTCCATCACCAGCGTTTTCTTCTCATCTCGGGTTCCACTAACACTTATCTGGTTCGTGTCGTATGTTCCACATCAGTGAACTGGTCATACTAATTCAGTCTTTCTATTCTATGCAAGTACAAGCACCCAGGGCCGGATTAAGAACTCTGGAGGCCCTATGCTATTAAGATATTTGGGGCCCCTCTCCAATCTTCTAAAATGTAAAACTAGAAAAAAAACCTAATGGATTTCGGATAAATGTTTTTATCAATATATAATAATATGTTAAAAAAACAATTAATAAATCCAAACAAACATCAGCAAATCATTGAGAAATATTTGGTATTATATAATCTTTGATTCTGTTAATAAAATCGATACGACGAAGCATGTCCGCTTTCACAAAAAGTAAAGCAAGCAAATTTAGTTTTTCCTGAGTCATGTTTGACCTTTGAAAGTTTTTAAAAAATAAAATTTATGGGTTTGTTGTAATTAAAGAATACAAATTTAAAGTTTTAATCAATCACGTTATTAAAAAAAAAAACAAAAAAAACAAAAAAAACATTTTCACAAATGCACATTTTGGGATTTATCAGAATCGTCAACAAGTAATATTTGGGACAGTGTTGCCAACTTGGACGTTTTGAATACTACTAGGTGTGTAACAAAAAAGCACTAAAACGTACAAAAAAATTTGAACCAATTGCTTTTAAAAACTATTTGATTATTACTGAACTTTAACTATTTATTTTAGAATGGAAACAAAATTAAATGCATTGAGTTTTTAAACAATTGTTTAGGGGCCCGGACATTTTCTCGAAACAAATACTTCTCCGTTCCTTTTTTCAAGGGTCCCCTGTAAGCCTGGGGCCCTAGGCCCGTGCCTAGCGGGCTTAATGAATAATCCTGCGCTGCTAGCATCCATTTGTGAAAGTAAGTAGCAGGACGCTTTTGGAGGTTTATATTCATTCCGTCCGACACAAATTCAGTTCAATAGGAAATAGTAAATTTGATCTGTTAATTTGACATCAAACGTTCATATTAACAATAGCCAACAAGTTTTATCTCTAGTGACTGTTAAAAGATGGAAAACTCTATATACAGGTTTTATATATAAGAAAATCTGATCATCAGAAGTATTCCCCCCCCCCCCCCCCCCCCCCCCCCCCGAGTATTTCCTTTACACTCGCAAAGAGGGCGTACCTACTGGGTCATGACTCTCAAGTGTCCGCCTAATGTTTTTTTCCCTACTTGCACTGGGAATTAAACCTACTCCAACTTGGTTCTAACTTCCAAATTTACTCCTGGTTTTATCAATTCTGCCAACTAGAGCCAGCGGTGAAAGTAACAATTAAAAGAAATAAGAACTACTTACTTCCCATATTGTTATAAGACGACATTCAGTCATTTTTTCTTTCCACCTGTTTCTAGCCTTTCTTTTGCCTTCTCCTAATCTGCCTTTCTTTTGCCTTCTCCTAACCTGCCTTTCTTTTGCCTTCTCCTAACCTGCCTTTCTTTTCCAATTTCCATCACTCGTTGGTACGCTGTCTGTGAGGTGGAAATCTCACAAAAACCAAGGCTGACATTATTTTATCAGTCTATTTCGTATCTGTGGAAGGGTGGCTGGAACACAAACCTTGCGTATCTTATTCTAGTTCCTCCAAGCTATTTGCAGTTAACGTCCCAGTATCCTTCAGAAATCACTATATAGAACAAACAATCTTTCATTTGTGGATCTGTTAGTATTCACGTTGGTAGTTCTTGAGTAGATTAAGCTTTCATCTATACTGTGATGTACGCCCTGTACACTCCACACTTAAAATATCTAAACATTTCGACATCAAATAAAGTTGTTAATAATATCTATTCAGTTCAACATCAGACTGTATTCTATGTAAAGTCTGTTCTCTCAACGATAAAGAATCATCTATAATATCTAATCAGTTCGAAGTCTAATAATGATGTATATATCTATAATATCTAATCCGTTCGAAGTCTAATAATGAAGTATATTTCTATAATTTATAAACAGTAAAACATCAAGTGAGCTACAAATTTATACGAAGTACAAACGATCTCAGCTGTGCAATATTTAAAGCACACAAGCGTAAATGTCAATACAGCACATAAAGCCACATCATATATATAACATATGATATATATCCACAATCATTGTGAAAATTGTGCTTACAATCGTTACACAATAGTTGTGAGAAATGTGTGCAACAAACAATTTATTCCATTCAAAATAGGCCACTAGTCATGTGATACGTTTATCGTGGTTTATTAATTCCCGTAACTCTGCCATTTACTGAGTTTACAGATACAATTTTAGCAGTAATATAATGGTAATACTGTATACTGACACTAAATGAGTTCGTAGACATAATGTAAATTCACTGACTAATACTGCGTTTGTAGATTAACTTCACTAACACATACTGAGTTCGTAGACATAATGTGACCTGTCACATTGTGTAACCTCACTGACACTTACTGAGTTTTTAACATAATGTAACTTTACTACCATTGACTGAGTTAGTAGACAATATAAAACTTTACTGACAAGTATTGATTTTGTTGACACAATATAGCTTTACTGAAACTGAGTTCGTAGACTTAATGTAATTTCACTGATATTTACTGAGTGTGTAGATATGTAACTTCACCAACACTGAGATTGTAGACATAATTTAACTTGAGTGACACTAAGTTTGTAGATTCAATGTGACAAGTAATATAATATGACTTCACTGACACTTACTGAGCTTGTAGTAAGACAAGTGATAAGTTTTATATTATTACTTCACTGACACTTAGTTTTTAGACATTATGTAACTTCCCTGACACTTACCAAGGTCATAGGCATACTGTAACAATTAATATAATGCAACTTCACTAACACTTACTTAATTCACAGACATAACGTGGCTTCACTTTCGCTGAATATAGAGACATAATGTGACTTAACTTTCGCTGAATTCACAGACATAATGTGGCTACACTTTCACTGAATTCATAGACATAATGTGGCTTCACTTTCGCTGAATTCATAGACATAATGTGACTTTGCTTTCGCTGAATTCACAGACACAATGTGACTTCACTTTCGCTGAATTCAGAGACATACTCTGACCAGTAATATAATGTGACTTCGCTGCCACGTAATGCGTTCAGATACAACCTGTTGCCAGTAATACAATTTTACTTTCTTAACATGCACTGAATTTATCTACCTAATGTGATCAGTAATGTAATGTGACTTCACCGACACTGAGTTCATAGACGTAATTTGGAAAGTAATATAATTGGCCCTTACAGTAATATAATGTGACTTCCACAACACGTACTGATGTCAGAGACATAATATAACCAGTAAGAAATCAACAGCAGAATCGATCAATAGTACTGTAGACAGAAAGTTGTGGAGACACATGATCACCTACGCCACCAGGCATGGTACTTGGAGAAGAAGAATATAACCGGTAATATAACGTGATTTCACTCTTTCTCCCCGACACCCCCCCCCCCCCCCCCCCCAATTAAAATCTGACTTTTACCAACGAAGGTTTAATTTTAAAAATGTATTTAACAGTTGTTGATGTTGCTGCTGACCAGACCGTAATGCTAATCGTAACTTTTTATGTGTCTTTCCTTTGCAGTAGGCTCAGAAGATTTTGGACAGCGCGCACCGCCCAAGCATTGGTACGGTCTTCCGAGTTATACTGAGGGGAAATTTTACATTAAAAATAAGATATCTCTAGACAGGTATCCCAAAGTACTCTTGACAAGTGCTACACGCAGAAACAGGCTTCAGTCATTCATTAACCTATAGCTTCATGAGAATCAAAGGTTTTCTACAGATTCTTGCCACGATATCTTTCATTTCCTTTGAGGCTTTTTCCATCTTGTGGTGAGACGCGTTCTTTCAACCAAGACAGAAGTCTGTTGGTTATATCAGAGAGTAATTTCCATTAAAAAATTAAAGAAGCTCTGTCAACTCTAGTAGAGTTCTTATAAATACTAAGTCCTGAAAAGGACTGATAGCACTTGGAGCGTTGGTAGCTACTAAGCCCTGATATTGCTTTACAGTATCTATTTGCTGGCACGATGAAGCTCTACATA